>JAAMPC010000083.1:0-109029 GCA_016771965.1 Brassica carinata
TCTACTCGATGTACGGACACGTGGAGAGCCTGGCGAGGAGGATGAAGAAGGAGCGGACGGCGTGGAGGAGTGGAGGCGAGGCTTTACAGAGTGCCGGAGACGCTTTCTCAGGAGGTCGTGGAGCAGATGAAGGCGCCGGTGAAGGACTCTGAGATTCCCGAGATCACGGCGGAGGAGCTGGCGGAGGCGGACGGGTTTCTGTTCGGGTTTCCGACGAGGTACGGGTGTATGGCGGCGCAGATGAAGGCGTTCTTTGACTCGACGGGAGGGCTGTGGAAGGAGCAGACGCTCGCCGGGAAGCCTGCTGGTTTTGTGAGTACGGGGACTCAGGGAGGTGGACAAGAGACCACTGCGTAAGCAACTCTTGTTTCCTTTATTTGCTTCTTGCATTGGTTTTGAAATTGAAAGTAAAGTAGTTGAGTTTGGAAGTACAAGTATCATCAAAGCTTTGTCTTTTTGATTGAGTCTTCATCTGAAATAAATGCGAAAGTACAGAAAGACATGAAGTTTATGTTTTGTCGGAAAAGTTTGTTGTGTTCAGGACTTTATCTAGTAGAACAATTGAGTTTTATAGTTTATGGTGGGATTGCTTGCTTGCTGTTTGATGGCTTCCTTAACTGCATTTTCAAGGGAATCACCATTAAGTACTCTGTTCTCTATGTTGGGTAGGATAGGATTATAAAAATGAAAACTTTATTAGTATTTGATTCTGTAAAATAAACTTTATAACATTTGGTTCTAACTTTCTTGGCACTACAGTTGCTAAATTTCTAGACATGAGAGTGTTGCCTCCTTTAAATTGCATATCTGCGGTAGGCTCTCCAACGTTCTTTCATTGTTTGCACTCACTTACAGTGTAGAATCTATCCCCTTAAGCTGATTTACTCGCTATAGAATCTGTTTTGTCACTTGGCTTCTGTGATAATTTGGTTCCTTGTCACAGATATCTTTGCAACATCTTTTTGTACTGATGATCTAACAAAGCAATAGAGAGAAGCATAGCAATATGGGATCTTAGATCTTAACAAGTGTACAATTAGGAGGTCCTTTATTCTGCAATTTTTAGTTTCAATCTTTGAAACACATGCTGTGTTTGTTTTGCAGATGGACAGCAATCACACAGCTGGTGCACCACGGGATGCTGTTCGTCCCCATAGGCTACACATTCGGAGCAGGAATGTTCAAGATGGATTCGATCCGTGGAGGCTCACCTTATGGAGCCGGTGTGTTCGCTGGTGATGGCTCGAGAGAAGCTACGGAGACAGAACTGGCTCTCGCTGAACATCAAGGAAACTACATGGCTACAATAGTCAAGAGACTTGCACAACCTTGAGCCCTGATGGCTTCTTTTATTTCTCTTGTTTTATTCAATCCCATCCATTTTTTTTTTTCTGAGTGTTTTGAATTTCGCCATTATCGGAAGAACATTGAACCATATCATAAGGTTCTTACGTTAATGGCCGTGTGTACATGCTTCTTATTTTTTATTACTACTGTCTCTTGATTATTGTTCTCCACAAATGTGAATTCTTGTAAAATACAAAAAAAAAGAAGTATTGTGTGTTCTTTTATTTGAGTTTTTGAATCCGAATCATACCAGAAAAGTATATCCTTATAGTATTCTACTAATTTAAATTGTTTTCAATCTAGAGCAGTTGACACGAGAAGAGATCGATTGGTTAAACACATACCACTTGAAATGCAAAGATAGCTTGGCCCCGCTCCTGAACCAGAACGAAATGGAAGGGATCAAGAAAGCTACCGAACCTGTAAATATATTGGTTTGAATCTCTCTTCTCTTAATTAGATGTTTACCAATGGCTTTTTCACTTCTCTAACTGTTAAAACCAAAAATAGTGTAAAGACATTACACATTTTTTTATTTCCTTTAGTTTGCATTTATACATCCATAAATTAAAAGGCTCATGTTTCTGAAACACTTGACTTTGGCTCTTCATGATTCTCAGTTCTTGAACCTTGTCTATATCTTATTGGCTCATAAAGTAATATTACGTTTTTGGGCGGAAGTAAGCAGCCTGAGGCGTTAAGAGCTTCTTGTGATGTGTTTGGTGAGATGAGCGCAGCAATGAACTGAGATGTGTTTGTTTATTTTTCTCTTGTTTTAGCCAAAGCTACAAAATGCAATCTAATGATTTATTGATTCTTACTTGCTATATCATTTTTCTTAACATTTGTTTATATAAAATGTAAAATTCAAATAAAAATGAATGGCCTTAATTTAGTTAGGCATGGTCACCTATCACATGTCGATGAACAATGTTTCGATCGTAACTCACCACCAAAGCAACAAGGAAAAAAAAAAGGGAAAAGCATAGAATAAAACGAAGCAACTCAGTCTCACGTGGACCCAAAGTAGGTCGTGTTATAGTTACCTCATCAGATGGGCAATGAAAATATTGTCTTGTATCGTGAGAGTTACGACATATATGTAATTACAACACGCGATAACTTATTATAAAAGAAAGAAAACAAGTGCAAATTGGTGAGAGAAGTAGTTGCTTTAGGTCCCAGCAAAAAAAAAAAGAAAAAGAGAAAGAGAAAGCTCATCATGGTAGGGGTCCATTATCCTCTCCTGTCCGTTCGTGGAGGTTTCGTTTCATTCAATTAAAAAAAAAAAACATACCACAAGGTCCACAACATACTCTAAATTAATAACAATAGCTAATAATAGAAAAACTCTAAATATTATCACATCCGAAAACAGCTTATACTATCAAAAACCCATTCATTATCCTGTGACCAAGCATACAGTACAACTCCAATAACATTATCATCACAAAAGAAAACATTTAAAGTATAGATGGAGAATGGTAACGGTATCTAGTTTTGGCCTTCCTTGGCCATGATAGCTCCTGTACAGTGCCAAAGATTTGCGTAAGTTAATTATCAAAGAGACTGATCTCACCATCAACTTTCAAAATGATATTCATCGTGTTTTAGTACCACCGAGAGTGAGCTCAAGATCTTCTACGCCAACTTCATGAATCATTTCGCCTTCCCATGGCTTAACTGTTCCATTCTCGAACTCAAACTGATCTGAACCAATCACATTCATTCCAGACATCTCCCAGCCTGATCTCTTCATGTCAATGGACATAGATGTTTGCTTCACAAGATTAAACGTTGGTGAGCTAGGAGCTGTAGATTGAAAATTAATCCACCTTCCTGAATCCTCAAACGAACTCTCCTCTGACTCGTCGCACTCAGGTATTGTAGGCGGTGTTTGGTGACCAGCACGGCGTGTAGGGCTAGATGGAGCTGAGATAGCGAAAAGCGGATGTCTCGGTAACTGTTGTGTCATTAGTTTCCTCTTCGAGCCACGAGAAGTAGGAGAGGACAGAGGCGGAGTAACAGGTGCGCTGTTTGATATTCTGAGAGAGGGAAGGTTTGCTGGAATGGAAGAAGCGATGTTGTGTAGGAAAGGGAGGAGAAGGTACGAGGAAGGGTTACCGTCGTAACGTGACGGGCTAGGGAAGGAAGATGAGACGGGACTTCCATGGTAAGAAGGTGCAGGGCTTGGGAAAGCAGATGATTGTGGGCTTGGTTGGATTGAAGAGTTCGTGCTGAATGTTGTTGGAGTTCCTAACGTGTCTGAAGCTGGTGGCTTAGACCCCTGTCACACATTTCAAGAATCGGTCACACCATATGATGCAGTTTCATAGTCAAAGTCAATGGTTCTGATGTCAAGAAGCAAAAGAGGTTCTCCTCAAGATATTCAAACTAGCTGTTTCTTGTAATTACAACAAGAAACAAAACAACACTAAGTTTCTTAGATTCTAAGTAGATCGGTAATGAATCACTCTTCTCATCTACAAGTATTTTAGGTTAATTAATTAAATTATTAGAAGAAAGATCAGTACCTTGCGATAGGTGGTACCATCGTCTTCCACGATCCAACCAGCTTCGAGACAAAGAGCTTTAAGGACCTCGTTGTTATCGCAGTGCTTAGGAAGCTTGTAGTTACCTTGACCCCTGAGACCAGAGTAGATCTTTGCCGTGATGGCTCTTCTCCTCCTCTCCCTCCTCTTATTGTTCTCCCTCTCCTTCCACGTCGGAGTCCTTCCCGACGATGATCCTCCTCCTACTGCCGCCATTGAAAAAGCTCTGATCTCTATCTTTCTGTGAAAGTCTTTGTCAGTCTGGCGCACGAGGGAGAGAGCGTTTGTTTTAATTATTACGGTGACTCTTAACTCTTAAGCCTATTGGCTACAACTTTCCTTCATCGTGTCTGAATATAACTTGTTTGTCTCCACACGTGCGATCCGTGGGTCCGTTTTGCAAGTCATCTTACACGTGTTGGATTAATGTAACGCACGAGCTGTGGTCCCCGCGTTGTTTCCCCTTCACTATTCAATGAATTGGTATCTTTTTTTTTTTCTTTCGCGATTTAATGGTTTTTACAGAAACTTTTTCTTTTGACACAGAAAGCATTGTAAACATAATTGAAAATAGATTTGCATCTCTTTTCAATATTTTGAAAATATGACGACATGATTGCATATTGTCATATCATGAGTTTGCAAGACATTGATACAACTCACAGGAGTTCCACATAATTTTCTTTTTCAAATAAATGTATGTGATTTATTCGAGTTGTCTAATCGAATAATTGAAATTTATAATGTTTTCTAGTTCATGTATATGCATAAATCTAAAATTACATTTTTCCATTTTCTAAAAGCAATATTCAGCGAGGGTTTGATTTTTAGCATCTAAATAACCCAAAACGGTGATATTCAACTCAATAAAAATCCATGTTTATCAAGTTCTATAATCATCAAAATACATTAAAAGGGGTATAGTTTGATGTCATTTCAAATGCATCTACGTAATTAAAGAAAACTAAAAGCAGTTTAAGCATAAAGAAATGACACCATTTGGACATGGTGGTCGGACCACGTGCGGTTCCAGTTAGGCGTGAGCAAAGACAGGAAGCAGAATCCCCAGCTGGATTCATGCTATTATTACAGCTAAGCCAACTAATTTTAGGAGTATAATTAAACACAGTACTCACCGATAAATTTTTCACAATTTCAACTTATTTTAAAATAGTGAAAATATTACTTGTAACTACTTACCAATCAAATGCAACTATTCGCGTTAATTTTCTTGTTTGGTTTCATTATTTGCATTATTGTGTTTATTATTTAAACCACGTTCTATCATTTATATTCACAAACCCAAAGAACACGAAATGGAAAAGAAAAATACAATAATTGGTGTTACAAAAAAAATCCAACCTGTCAGTGACTTTGGATTAGATCACTCACGTGGGGAATATTAACATCGACTTGTACGGCGTGGTCACGTACATTTAATCTACTTTGATTAAGTTGATTAATCTAATCTAATCAACCGTGCGGCGTCCATTGAGAACCCGAGAATAAGGCAGAGAAGCGGTTTCAAATGGTGATGGAGAGAAGAAGCCTACGGAGAAGAACCTGAGGCAAGTGAGAAAGAAGAGCTGTTTCGAGGGAGACACAAAAGAAAACTATGGTGAAGATCAAAGAAGATCAAGGAAGCTATAGGTTGTTGGATGTTCTTAGCCATTAGAGATGGAGAAGATCAACCAACTGAACAATGATGCCAAGAAAGCCCAAATCCATGATGAAGCTGAAAACCAGAGATGTTCAAAGCTGAAGATGGAAGAACTTGGTTAGAAAATCAAGTGAAAGTTCAAAGAATCAAAGAGTCCAAGGCCAATGAAGCTGAGGTGATGATTCCAAGGATTAGAGGGCACAAATTGGTGAAGAAGAAGATTGAGCTGAGAGCTCAAGGAGAAGAAAAGAACCATAGGAGATGGTTCAGAACAAGAGGGTAAGCACAAGAAGCTCACATGAACAAGACTGGTTATGGTGAGAAGGCAAAGAAGTTGATGATGAAGGAGATGCTCAAGACTTGGATGATGGTGGATTCAAGACATGGTTGTGCTAGGAGATTCTAAGAAACCAAAGAGACTAGGTTAGGCCAAGTTGATGGTTAAGAGAAACCAAACATACTAAAGGCAAAGAAGACTGAGGTGAAGGTTAAGAGAAACCAAGAAGACCAAAGTTGAACAAGGCCTAGGTGATGGTTCAAAGAATCAAAGTAGCACAAGTTGATGATCAACGAAAACATTGAAACCAAAGAAGGAGCGAAGCTAGATGAAGCAATGATCAAAGCCAAGAAACCAAACCGAGAAGAATGAGACTTGCTTACCAAAGAAGAGAAAAAGCAAGGGTTGGAGAGTCAACCGAAGAAAACGTGACAGAGGCTCACGGAGGAGACGGAGGAAAGCTCACAGAAAACCAAAGAAAAAATGAGGAGATTGCAAAGAAAAATGTCAAGAAAGTGACAAAGAAAATTTGCAAAAGAAGAAGAAGCTCTGGAGATTCCTCTCAAGAGGGAGACAAAAATCACAAGAGAAGAACAAGAAGAATGGGATCAGGTCCCTAAATGAAGTTGGGGATTTAATCGAGGATTCAAGAGGGAGTGTTGAGATTGAACCTTGATTAAATCCTCCAAGAAGAAGAAGAAGAAGAAGAAAGCTTGGCATGCAAGAAAGGGAGGAACAAGGAGAAGACCAACGTGGACAACTTGAAGTCAAAGAGAAGTTGGATTGTGTAACAAGAAGTTACACAACAACAAGAAGAATAAAGTAACTAGTTAGTTGGTAAGTTAACTAAGTTAAGTAGCCTTGGTAATAGTTGTTATGAGTGTTAGTGGTGTAAGCAAGTTTGCTTGTAAGCAACATGTCTAGAAGTAAGGTGCAAGTGGGAGTTGTTGAGCCTAGAGTGGCAAGTAAGCATGTGTATAGTAGTTAGAGTAAATCTACTATAAGTATGTGTGTTGTTGTTGTAAGAAAGAAATTGAAGTCTAATAAGAGTTGGAGAAAGAGAAAATGTAGACAACTAAAGATAATCGCTCTCTCTACAAGAACAAGAAACAAACGTAGAGAGTGTGTGTGCTTGTGTGATGATACACAAGTGATAAAGAGTGAGTGAGTGAACAAGAACAGAGAGTAAAACAGAGAGAGGGAGTGAGGCTGGCCGTAAGAGTAGTTGAGAGAGGCAAGCCAAAGAACAAAGAGCAAGAATGTCAACAGTACCATTACTGTATTAATTCACAACAAATAAACAAATGAGTTTCCGAACCATTACAAGTGTGAGAAGAAAAGAAGCTCTGACTTAACTGGTAGTAACCATCATCAGGTTTAATTGAAACTTCAAAGTTCATCAAATCATCTTTGCCATTAGGGAAAGATATCGTGCAAGAGCTTGGAAGGTTCAGCTCTGATATATCTACACCAATCCAAAAAAAACTAACATTAGGAAGAGAGCATAAGAAAGAAGGAAAGGGAATAATAATAACCTTTGTGAAGACGAAGTTCACCAGCAGATTGCTTCTTGACAGAAGGCCCTCCTCCTCCTCTGCTAGCGTTCTGAGCTTGTTCTCTTTGCTTCTCCTTTACTTTAAACAACCCAATCATTGCTTCTGTTTCTGTCTTCTTCACACAACAGCTGTCACAAAATCAAAAGATCAAATTGATTCTAATGTGATGATTGAAACACTAGATTGATCGATTCAAAACAAGCTCAAGATTCGAAGGTCTGAAAAGCTATCAGAATTTCAAACGATAGATGGAAACACTTGAAGAAGATCCCTAAAATAAAGGCCTTAAAACATAGTCACATAAAAGATCGAACAACGAAAGCAAAACCCCAAGAGAATTGTGGAAGAGGAAGAAGAGGCTTACGAGTTGATGAATTCGATACGTAAAACGATGATCGGAAGAGATTACGAGTGGATCAAAGGTCGCTGATTCTATCTCTCTCTCACCCACCGGATTCTCGTCCTCGGAAGAAGCTAGACGACGAAGAAGAAGGTTAAAATCCCTTATATATTAGTAATCGACGGTGAGTTAAACAAAACGGCAACTGTTCGCCGTCTTAGTTGGTTAGACAACTCGGTCCATTAGGCCCATAAAGTTTATTATGGCCCATTAAGTGATTTGCGCGTGCTCTAAAATTATTTGCAAAGCCAATTCAAATGTCGCAAGACTCATAACTCAGTCCAGAAGCGGATTTGACCCCGTATGCATGTATCATCATGCGGCACTTAAAACTATTTCGTGTCAAAGATCAGCACAAATGTTTATCAACCACTAAAAATGGAAGATTTGTTTCAGTATTGATTTTCGCAAAGACTTTTTTCTCTAAAGTTTTTCTTAGTTCGGTATATTTAGAATTAATGTTTTTCTTCAAAAAATTTAAAATTGTTAAAGCATTTTTTTCATTGTTGCCTTGTTGAGTTTTAATATTTTAATCCATCATTCTGAAAAAGATACACTGCTGTATAAGTCGCGAAGTCGCGAAGTCGTGAAAGTACTACAACACGGTGCCGTTTTAAGTCGCGAAGCTGGTAAGGTCAACAAACGGAGCAGAGTTGAGGATACAGAGTCTAAGATCAGTAACATTAACTGAACAAAGCCTGTTAAGCAATTTGACCGAGACAACGAATATGTTATTAAACAGTTCAAATTTTTTGAAAATGGACCAAGCCCGCATATTTGTTCACAGATCAAACTCCCAATCAAAATATTGGGTTCTTAAAAGCGATGTATGTAGCTATTGGAATCACATTCTATTCGACTCGAATCTTTAAATGTCCGATCGATAGATGGATTTCCTATCCTTTGCAGCTGACCGTACCAAAGTCCGTACACAACTCTCCCCATGTTGTTTTATTTATTAGTAGTGGTATAGATTAAATTATGGTGTGATGTATAATCAATGGTTAATGGCGTCCATTCTTTTTGGAATCCCCGTGTCTTGTGGTGTTGGTACATGCAGCGTGAAGATTTAGGATTTTTTATTCTCACTTTCTCAATAGTATCTTTCACGTTTTTATCTAAATTTGATATTTTGAGCCCTTTTATATATATTTTGTAAGTATGCTCCATGTGCATATATTCTCTAGTAAGAATATGACATTATCAAAAATATACTACCCTTAAAATTACAAACAAAAAGTAAAATTACAGAATCTGATTTCGTTGGTTGATGTTGTGGTGTATCATATGATCATGCGTCGAAAAGGAATATCTACAAAGTTTGGTTCCTGTGGGAATACAAAACACACAGAGTTCAAGAGAATCAAATAATAACATAAAACCAAAAGCCTGTTGTATGAAGATAAATATCTTTTTACCGTGAAAAGATGGAAGAGTCCATAGATGACAGTGTTAATGTTAAGAACAGGTTTCCAGTCTTCACGCAAGATGTTGAGGCAAACGTTTCCTTCCAAATCGATATTGGGATGATACACCTAAAAACAGAATACAAACAACCAGAAAGTGAAGATGGAGCTAATAAGCAATGCAATAGAAGAAAGAGGATCATATACATAATCCATACCTTGGTTTTGCATTTAACTTTAGGAGCTTCATGAGGATACACAGGAGACACTTGGAAGGTGAAAGCAAACTTACCATTACTGTGTCATCATCATTCACAAGAAAGAAACAAATGAGTTTCCGAACCATTCCCAAGTGTAAGAAGAAAAAAAAGCTTCAGGACTTAACTGATAGTAACCATCATCAGGTTTAATAGAGACTTCAAAGTTCATCAAATCATCTTTGCCATTGGGAAAAGAAATCTTGCAAGAGCTTGGAAGGTTCAGCTCTGATATATCTACACCAATCAAACAATAAAGATTAAAACTTTAGAGTAAGAGAGAGAGAGACCATAAGAAAGAAGGAAAGGGAATAATAATAACCTTTGTGAAGACGAAGTTCACCAGCAGATTGCTTCTTGACAGAAGCTCCTCCTGCTCCTCCACCTCTGCTAGCTTGTTCCCTTTGCTTCTCCTTTACTTTAAACAACCCAATCATTGCTTCTGTTTCTGTCTTCTTCACACAACAGCTGTCACAAAATCAAAAGATCAAATTGATTCTAATGTGATGATTGAAACACTAGATTGATCGATTCAAAACAAGCTCAAGATTCGAAGGTCTGAAAAGCTATCAGAATTTCAAACGATAGATGGAAACACTTGAAGAAGATCCCTAAAATAAAGGCCTTAAAACATAGTCACATAAAAGATCGAACAACGAAAGCAAAACCCCAAGAGAATTGTGGAAGAGGAAGAAGAGGCTTACGAGTTGATGAATTCGATACGTAACAGGATGATCGGAAGAGATTACGAGTGGATCAAAGGTCGCCGATTCTCTCTCTCTCACCCACCGGATTATCGTCCTCGGAAGAAGCTAGACGACGAAGAAGAAGGTTAAAAATCCCTTATATATTAGTAATCGACGGTGAGTTAAACAAAACGGCAACTGTTCGCCGTCTTAGTTGGTTAGACAACTCGGTCCATTAGGCCTATGAGGTTTATTTTGGCCCATTAAGTGATTTGCGCGTGCTCTAAAATTATTTGCAAAGCCAAGACTAAAATTTAAATGTCATCATAACTCCAGTCCTGAAGCGGATTTCCAATAGACAGAACTGAACTGTGTTTTTTTTTTTAAAGGTTTCTTGTCGGAATTATTAGAGATTGAATTGTAGAAATCTTAGAGATAAGCTAAAAACAGATTTATAATGCTTGTTATGATCTCTCGTCTTGTTTGTGTGATCTCTATGATTCCGTGGTCTAAAAGATTGGATAGTTATGTATTTAATATTAAGAGATCCATGTCTGTAGTTTCTGACTAACAGATTAGTCAAAATGCTTGAACTTGATGATGAGCAATGTAGTTTTAGGACAGAAGATCTCTCATCTTGTAGTTCTCGTTACTATTCAGATTAAAATTTGAAGGTACTACAACACGGTGAAAATTTAAGTCGTGAAGCTGGTCAGGTCAACAAACAGAGCTTAAGATTAGTAACATTAACTGAATAAAGCCTGTTTAGCAATTTGACCGAGACAACGAATAAGTTATGAAACAGTTCAAATTTTTTTAAAAAAATTGATCAAGCCCGTAAATTTGTTCACATATCAAACTCCCAATAAAAAATATTGGGTTCTTAAACCTTTCTTTTTTTTCGTATTTCAGTCCACCTTCGTATATGCAAAGAACGATGCGTGTATTGGAATCATGTTCTATTCGACCCGAATCTTTAAGTGTCCGATCGAAAGACGAATTTGCTATCCTTTTGCACCCGACCGTAACAAAGTCCGTACACAACTCTCCCCATGTTGTTTTATTAATTAGTAGTAGTGTAGATTAAATGTATGGTGTGGTGTATAATCAATGGTTAATGGCGTCCATTCCTTTTTGCAATTCCCGTGTCTTGTGGTATTGTTACATGCAGCGTGAAGATTTAGGATTTTATTCTCACTTTCTCAATAATATCTTTCATTTTCTTTATTTAAGTTCTGATACTTTGAGTTTTATCTTATTTCTTATCCGAATGCACCATGTGCATATATTCGTCTAATAATAACATCACATTATCAAAAAATATACTACCGTGAAAATTACAAACAAAAAGTAAAGTTACAGAATCTGATTTCCTTGGTTGATGTTGTGGTTTATAGTATGAGAATGCATCCAAGAGAAATATCTACAAAGTTGGTATAGTCCTGATTTCTGAAAGTGTATGAAACTATTATACTATCATATCAGCCATCGGAAATATTCTTTCGTTGATGTTGTGGTTTATTGGGAATATTCTAACTACGCTGATCTTACATCCAGAGCAATGCTAAGAAACATTACAGTTTTATAGAAAAAAAAAACTTAAGAAACATTATATTCCATGACTACAAAAAGAACACATGCAGTAGATCGTATTAAAATATAAATCTTGCAGCTGGAAAATGGCCACTTGCGCAAAGAAACGAATTGCCATTTGCATAATTTTCCAGCATTGTTCGCACCTTTATAAAATCGGGTGGAAAAAAAAGGAAATGAAATGCTATTAAAATAAACTTTTAATTATTTAAATTTTCATTAACTAATGATTTTAAAGATAATTTAACACATATTTTGTAATTGAATAATTCTTGGGATTTCCATTATGTTTGTAATTTCTATAATAGTTTTCAATATATATAAAGTACATTTTGAAAATTTTGATCTCTTTGTTTAGTTAACATATCTTATCTGGTGATACTCTTTATCCTAACCTGGTGATACTCTTTATCCTAAACAATTATAAAAACAAAACTTATTTAGCAACTAGAATCATTATTATTATTTTTATTATTTGGAAGATGAGACTAATATCACCAAAATAAACCAAATTATACAAAACCTTTCCCCGATTTGGCAAAGATTAAATGGAAAATGTGGCAACACGTCAACTTTCTAAGTTACCAGATTTCCAACTTTCGCACAGACACCGTCCTTTCTAACATTATCATCTATATACAAAGGGATAAAGTCAGAAACTATGGTGACACCTTTGGTTTCCTTACAAACTATAACTGAGTTAAAACCATAAACAAATCGACTAACAAATCAACAAATCATCTCCTTTAACATAACCATTTACTTAATATATGTAAGATTGATAGAACAGAAAAATATGTGGCGACACGTTTTTAGTTTTAAAATCTGTTGTTTCCATTAGAGTGGAAGAAAGATAATATTTACAAAACAAAATGTTAATCGGACGGCTATGGAGGCACCGCAAGCTATCACCAACGGTTGTCAGCTATCCAATATCTCAAGAATTATTCAGGAAAAAATGCAGCCTAGTATATTAAATTGATTTATTCTGATATATATTGGCTGACGTGTACGGGGCCCACTTAGTTATTTCGTTTTAAGACAAAAAAGTAAACTAGTTCGTAACAGAGGACTTTGGTTATAACCTATATAAAGCTGTCTTGCTCAAATAATTATCTTTCAATGTACCTCGAATTCACTCTTTCTCTTTGGATTTTCTTTCTTGATTCCGTTTTTGATTATTTTGTTTTGATTTTGGCAATGGCTATGGGGAAGCTTCTGTCGCAGCGTTTGTTCAACATCTCTAAGATGTCGTCGCAAGGTCTCATGAACTGTCGAATCTCGTCTTCTTCGCTAGCCGTGCGGACAAGGGTTCCCAAAGACCCAGGAGAAGCCTCGGTTGATCCGGAGCCTGGCGATTTGTCGTCGGTTCCTCGGAGGTTTTTGCAGAACGTCGCCGTGAACTGGATGGATACGACTCTGAAGAAACCGGTTGGAGAGAGTTTGATGGAGAAGCTTCGAGAGATGGATGTGAACAAGGGCCGGATTCGATTAGACGGACTTTCACCTCCGACGAAACCCGCGACGGAGGATACGGTGGCTTTGGGGTTTACCGTGCAAGACGCCAAGAAGTTGCTCAGAGCTGCGCAGATTGAAGTCGTGAAAACGAAGCTGATGGAGACGGGGAAAAGCTGGATCCCTTACTCAGAGTTTGTGCGTCTCTGCAGTGATTCTTCTTTGGATCCTGATCATGGAAGTTTGATGGCTAAGATGCTTGATGATTCAGGAAACGTCATCGTTTTGGGAGATTCTGTTTGCTTAAGACCTGATCAGGTAACTTGTTCGTGTTCTTCTTTCTCTTTGGTTTGGTCAATTCCAAATAATCATTTAATTTAGATAAATGTTCAAAGAAAATCACTAGGTGGTGATTATGCACTGGGCTAACATATAGGCGTCTATACCAATTTTTTAAAAAAGTATATATTTTAGAAAATTTTGTATCGGTTTTGACCGATCTGCCAGAAGCTTAGGCGATGCATATACCAATTTCTAGAATATTGATTTGGATTATTGACAAATTAGTAATTAGTCTCATTGATCATAAAGCTGTCTTGTGTGTTTTAAATGCTAATCATGTCTATAAAAGCTTAATTATAGAGGTGGTGAATTTCTTGTTATTACCAATAGTTATTTATGTGTTTTGTATTGTTGTGTGATCAGGTAACCAGATCCATTGAGGGCCTGCTTCCTTTACCACAGATCCACAACCCAAACGACCCAAGAAGAAGGGAGCTAAAAGAGCTTGAAGCCATAAAGAAGGTCATTGACCAGAAATCACATTCCTTGGTTAGAAGAGAGCTTCAGGCTGGTCTTGGTTACATGATCCTCCAGACCGCATTGTTCATGAGGCTAACCTTCTGGGAACTCACATGGGACGTTATGGAGCCAATCTGTTTCTATGTCACATCTATATACTTCATGGCTGGTTACACTTTTTTCCTCAGGACCTCGAAAGAGCCTTCCTTTGAAGGGTTTTACCAAAGCAGGTTTGACGCTAAACAGAGGAAACTGATGGAGACTCAAGATTTTGATGTTGGTAGGTACGATGAGCTGAAGAAGCTGTTTAATCCAAAACCTTCTTCAGCTGCTGCTTCCAAGATTCTTGGAACTATACAGAATTAATCTTTGATGAAGGGCATTTTGTTACATCCGATGATGTCATTAATGGTGTCTCGTTGTCCTAACCTGATAAAGGTATATACTATTGACAACCTAAAAATTGTGTGAAAGAATAGTTACTAAAGAGAAGAAGAAAAAATAAATAAAGTGTTCGAATAGGGGCGGCTTATGTAACATTTGGAAGAGAAGATATAATATCTAATATAATGTATATGTAATAAAAGCTTTGAAACTATTATCATATAGTATTTTTCCAACAATATCTCCATGCATATGGACTTTGATTTCTCAAGTGTGAAGTTCTTATTCTTTTAATTGGATACGATCATTGGTTTGATTACTCTATCCAGACAATTTCAAGAATGCCAATGTCTTCACGTTTGTATTAGTTTAGTCACTTTTTCGTATACATGTACAACGTTGCCTAATTCTATTTCGTCGGACTTATTTACATGATTGACAGAACATGCATCGCGTGGTAGTTGTTGCTGTAACTTGTAACCTCACCGTCCAAGTCCCCTCTTTAAAAATAATTCACGAGAAATCAATTACGACCGTGTGTATAAAAAAAAAATACTAGAGTTTGGTAGGTCAAACGTCACTTATCGCATATACTATGAATCAAGTGGACAATACCAATAAACCAAATTGCTCGTGGTGAATTAACAAAGAGATGTATTACCGTCCTTGACACAACGATTAGGACAACCGACAACTAGTACTTAATCCTATCGTTCGATTGCGTATCAACTATCGTCAAACTCACGATTACCACTTTTTTTATTTTTTTATTTTATTTTACTGGATATCAAATATCTTGTCTTAGCTGTTTCATCAGATTGTGTGAAATAATCATATAATAACTCGTTACTTTCTGATAATCCATCTTCGTAATAGTCGCCCGACGCATATTCCTATATGTTCCGTCTTAGCCATGAAGACATAAGCATGTCATACCGACCGACGCTTGTTTGATTTTCTCAACCACAAACTCCCTTTTTCGTCGAGAGGTGTTTGGATCTGTCACCTCCTTTTTCTTATTATTGTCTTTTGAATGCGAATAGTGGTAATGTCTAATGAGTAATGACCAACTTATCTTGTACCAAAGATATTCAAATACGGTTTCCTATTCCAAACATATAAAATCCAATTTAGACAAGAATCTTAAATTTTTAGAAACGTTCTGCAAAATATGATCTCAGTATACATACGTTACCTAATTTAATTTGTCACGTACCGAGCACATGTGTGACAAATAATATTGGTCCATATCAACTTGCTTTCATGACAAAACCGGCCATTTTGTGACCTATGTTGTTTTACATCAATTATTAGAAAATGAAAACGAAAATAAACTTAGCTTTACATATGAAAATGACACACGCACACATATAAAGACACTAGAGGGAGTAACAAGAAGAACAGTCACACCACCGACGATCACCGCCACCGTCCGATCATGTCTACGGCTCTGATCAGCTCTCTCACCTACTACCTCTCCGAACATCCATACATCGTCGGTTTCCGCTGGGGCCACAGCCAATCATGGGGCTCCACGTGGTCTTTTCTCATCACCTCCATCTTTCTCTACATCGCCGTCTCCTCCTCCCTCCACATCCTCCTCTCCGCCTTCCTCCGCCGTGACCGCTCCGTTTCTCTAGGCCACATCCCAGACATCCACAGCCTCCTCATGTCGATCCTCTCCGCCACCATTTTCGCCGGAATCCTCCTCTCCGCCGCCGCGGAGATCCGCGACACGCGGTGGTTCTGGCGCCGGAGCAAAACCGCCACTCCTCTCCAGTGGCTCCTCTGCTTCCCGCTCGGGACGCGCGCCTCCGGCCGCGTCTTCTTCTGGTCCTACGCGTTCTACCTCTCCCGGTTCCTCCACATGCTCCGCACCATCTTCGCCGTCTTCCGTCGCCGGAGACTCGCCGTGTCTCAGCTCTTCTGCAACTCCGCCATGGCCTTCACGTCTTTCCTCTGGCTCGAGTTCTCCCAGTCGTACCAGGTTCTAGCCATTCTGTCGACCACGCTGGTTTACTCCGTGGTTTACGGCTATAGATTCTGGACCGGGTTTGGTTTACCCGGTTCGGTGTTCCCTTCGTTCGTGGTGAATTGTCAGCTGGTTCTCGTGGTTTGTAATCTCGTGTCCCACGCTGGGGTTCTTACGATGCACCTCATTAAAGGCGGATGCAATGGCATTGGCGCGTGGGGTTTAAACTCTGTGCTCAACGGTGCGATTTTGTTGCTTTTCTTAATTTTTATATGAGAATGCATCCGCCGATGCGACGTCGTATCGTCAACACTTCGCCGGAGCTTGAACCAGCAGACGTAGTGATGCAAAAGAATTAACTTTCGATGAGTAGTAGGGTGGCTCTTGGGTTGATCCTTTTTTATTCTTCTCAATAAGACAGATATTAACCTCAATCAGTTATAAATTTTTAAACTTTGTAACTCTCTCCTTCCTGCTAATCTAGAGTTAATTGCTAACACTTTACTACAATATTTGAAACAATAATCATCTAACCACCCTTAGCGATTTTTAAAACATTGACATCTTACAATGTTGTTACATAACTTATTTTGTTATAGGTATTTGTAAGATATACATAAAAGTTGTAGTTTTGTAAATCATATCTTGCATCAATGATAGTTTCATAACTCAGGTTGGATGATCTATTTTTTGACCAAAAAAAAAGTAAAGGAAGGATAATCTATTTTCATAAATACTTGACTCTGTCTTCTACGCATAGTCTTTGACGATTTTAGGCTGGTAGTAAACGTATTCACAGGGTAATATAATGCGGCGATAAAAATATATATCAATAACTAAACACCACCCATGCAACTCAACTATGATGAGTTTCATAATGTAATACTACTTGATGAATTTTTTGGGACCTCAACTATGATGAGTTTATCACATGCATGAAATTGAGGATGCCAAATACCACTCATGCAACTCCAAAACCTTCCAATGTCTAATATCAGCTGCAGTGAGACTCTTGCATGGTATCATATCTCTGGTTTATTTGTTTAATTGAAGGTGATTTAGAAATTGACATAGAAAATAGTTTAATCTGCACGGTCCCTCTTACTTTTCAGCTCTCATTTCCAATTGAAATCCTTTCTTGATGAAGATAAGCTACAAAGACGAGTGCATAGAAAGAATATAACAAACTAACAATCATTGTCTTGAAGAATATCACAAGTTCATCCTATTAACTTTTGGATACTTTCACAAAAAGCATAAATATCTATAATGAATTAAATGCAAAATATTTAAGGAAATAACTAAGAGCTCATATAATAATCAGTTAATCACTCTGTATTACAGAAAGGTTTTATTTTGAAAAAGTGGAATATTATACACATTTCTAAAGTGGATGTTTTGTAGAAAATTTTATGTTTGGAGTATATAATATGTATTAGTGGTATACATTAGTTTACACTTTTTTCTCTATTTTTTGATGTTGGTCTTATATGGTTCTTTTGTGGAGATGTTAGCAAAGCTAAATGATCGCATCCAGGTCTTCTGGATGATTGACTTGGTTACAATCCTACTCTTTTCAAAATGGACTATTGCAGATAGAGCATTTCCAGTGCATACATATAGGTATGCTATGAACAAAATATTATAAAAGCTACTCATATAAAGGTAATGATTCAACCTTGATTAGAAATCATGTGATTCTCTTAATGAAACGTCTATAAATAGTCATTTACAATAATTTACTTGTAATCATATCTCTAGTTTACTAGTGTGTTTATTAAACGTGATTGAGATAACTGAGACAAAAAGTTTAATTTTGCAGATTATGAAATGTTGACTATCTATTTCCACATGTCATTCCCAACCAAAGACTCATTCTTTTTGAAGATCTACAAGGATGTTGGTGTATACATTGATGTATCTCGACACTTTCCTCCCACCATCCTACCTGACTGCCACCAGGGGCGGAGCTACACAGCAAGGTGGGGGTCAGCTAACCCCATTTGTTTTTAAAAAATTATTTTTAGCTTTGACCAAGAAATTCATGACCCCTATAAATATTTTTTAATGACCCCATGACCCCATAAAAACAAAAATGGACAATCGTTAAAGTCTAATTAATTACCTAATTAAACAATTGGATTTATGTTTATAATTTGATTTTGGGTTCGTTTAAGCCATTTAATACAATCATAAGTAGTGTATACTCCCTCCGTTTTCTTTTATAAGTTGTTTTATAACTTTGGACATAGATTAAGAAAAACATAAATTTCTTATATTTTCTAAACAAAAACATCATTAATTATTTACATAACCATAAATCAACTAATAAAAAAATAGAAGACATATTATCATTGGTCATACAACATTAACTGTTAATAAATTTTATATAGAAAACCGAAAACATCATATAATTTGGAACAAAAAATTTCCTCTAAAATGACTTATAAAAGAAAACGGAGGGAGTATAATTTTGTGGGACGTAAATGATTGATTACTAACTAGTTCCTATCAAAAACATAAAACAAATATCTAACTTTGAAAAAATCATTGTTAACCCTTTCCATTAGTTTCTTAACTGTTTTTCTGAAAAAATAAAACACTTTATATATTCAAGTTGAATTTCTTAAAAATTGTTTAATTTACTTTATCTTTTTAGATGTCATTTTGGATTTTATTAAACTATGATAAATCATTTATAATTGATTTATTTCATGAATATGATTTAAGATATTTAAATTGACTGACTTTATCATGAAATTTTTTGTTTTGGAAATTATAGAACCTTTGAAGTTAGTTTTATTTATATATTGCTATTAGAATATTTCAATTTAAAATATCTATTATGGAAAATATTCTACGCAATTTTAAGTTGCAAAATATTTTATAAAAATAAATTAAAGGAAGAAAAATATATATAGAAATATTTTTGGCAATTGTTAAACAATTTTATATGAATATGTTTTGACCCCGATAAGAAAATATCCTGGCTCCGCTACTGACTGCCACATACCTTAATTGGTTATGGAAGATACCAGATGCTCTATTTTCACCATCAGCAATGTAAATGGTCACTTGAATGAAAAGCTCACCGTATAACCCTTCTCTTTAACTTATTATATTATTTATCTTATATACTTAATCTAAATACTTATTTATTTATTTTTCAATTATAGAGGGCAGAGAAAGAAGAATACAAAGACACTCACTCGGAGAAGCAGAGAAACCTCTTCAAATGAAAGATCTCTCAATTAGACTATCTCCACACTTGCATCCATTTCTCTGCAAAATACACGCTAGTTTTTTTCTTGGTTATTTCTGAGCTTACAACTTTAGCTGTTATGTCATCATCATCTCTAACTTTGACTTTGTTGGTTACTAGGATTTTTTTTGTTAATATCAAACAATGATATTAGACTACACATATTCTCTTAGATAGCTATGATTTAGATATGAAAATCATGTTGGAAAGTTGATTGTTAAACAAATATATAGAATTACAGTCAGATGAAGATTGAGTAATACAGGTAATTATTTTGTTAAAAATAAGAATTAAATATTGATCAACTACTTAAATTAGTGTGTGAATAAATACATAGCGATTAAACTTTGTCATAAAATTATGGCAATTTTTTGCTTGTTTATACATTTCCAAGTCTCAGAAAATTTACACCATATTCAAGTGAAATCTCATAGTTACCTTCAGTGTAGCATTGTGTATTATGTGTCCAATATTTTACTCTGACGAAACCTTAAAAGTATTAAACAATATGAACCAACCTTTCCTTCGTCCATATAAGCAACTGGTGAAATTAATTAATTGAAGAATACACTAGAAGCATGTCTTTAGATGACGACTACATTCTGAGTTATATATGTATGCTTCTTCTGTGCACAAAAAAATAATGTGTATGCTTCTCACAATAAAACAGACGAGTGGTTAAGACTTAATCTCCAATTATACCAAGTGACATTGACAAAATTATTTTGTAATACATACAAGGATTGATTGGTTAGTGCTCTAACTTTTAATTTATAAAATAAGTTGTAAGTTTCAATATCAAAGAACTAAAGCGCATCAGATTCATCGCACCCTGATGAGTGTGATCCATTTAGCGGACCGTGGCAGATAGGACAGAAAGCTTCCGTCGTCATGGAACCGTCATAATTGAGATTGAACTTCTTTATACGCCTCTGAGTTGCCAAAGGAACATTAGAGTCATCCGTTTCAGGAATTTTATTTGAAGTAAAAATAGAGTTGGCTTCGCAGCTGTTCGTACTATTTTGTACACTCCCGTGAAGGATTTTCTTTCTGCACAACACACATCACTGAGCATTTTCTTAACATAGATGGGATTGCAAGAAACCAAGAAGTTGATTGATCTCAAACGACAACTTTGATAGAAGTGGAAGCACAATGGGAAGGAACCTTCCATCTCGCATCAACATGCTTAATATCTGCTGATAGTGAATAACCTCGTCCCTGTCTCCTTATCAAAATGCAATTCAAACGACAACTTTGATAGAACGTAGTCTATATGGAGTGTGCAAACAAAGATACATATAAACGACACTTCCATGGCTGTTTTTTCAGACAAGATCGAAATAATAGCCAGACAAACCTTCTGCAAAGACAACATTTTGAGATGCAGCAAAAGGTCTTTTCTCCGAGTTTCATCACTAACAGAATCCAACAGCTTCACAAGCCTATCCCGTGCTTCGGTAGAGTCTGAATTACCAAACACGCTTTCTATTGGAACAAGATGGAGATCCTTTGCAGATGGAGACAAGCTCGATACAGTGGATATAATCCACGTCAGACATGTCAGTGGAAAGAGCTGAACTGAAGAGCAACCCTAAAACACACATCATACTCTTAGCTACGTTCAGATAACAATCATCAAAAAGCAACAGAACAGAGGAATAGAGAGAAACAGAGGATTAATAGGCCCAATAAAACCTTAGGGAGAAAGAAACAGAACATGTTAGTAGCGAAGATGTAAGAAGCCAAAGATATTTAATAGGCCCAATAATAATATGTGGGCTTTTGGTTCAGTATGATCCGGACTGCATGCCGTTTTTTCATCGTATACCGGGACGATGTTTTTCTACCTTTGTGAAATGTCTATTGTAGAATAGTGATAAACTTTGTGATATTCAGAGGTCAGGAGAAATGAATTCAAATGCGATTAGGGCATTCAATTTTAATGGGCATATTTTTTATAATTTTTTTTACTAATACTTATAGATAAAAAAGAAATTGATAAGATTCTTTAATTGAAAGTATATTTATTGGACATTTTTACTTATGATAATTTGAAACCATAATTCAAATACTGAAAATTTCTTTAAAATAATATTCATTCAAACATAATTAATAGTATTTTATTTATGGAACTAATACTCTACAAGAATCAATGTCAAAATAGATTAGAAAGCCTACTATAATATTTGTTTGTTAAAGAATGATTGTTATCGATAAACATAAATTGTTTAGTTTTGATTTTTGAATATAAGAATATCGATCATCACATACAAAAGATTTGAAAAATATAAATAGTTATTTGTAGTATAACATGTTATCTAAGATATTACCTAAATTGATTTTATTATCGATAAAAACTGTTAAGATTTGACTATATTTATTTAATGTATGTTTTTACATGGCAAATGCCAAAAGTATATTCTAATGTTTTAGAGTTACTATTTTAATTCAAAATTTAATTTATTTTTCTATTAATTTTTTTATAATTTCGATATAAAATATTAAAAGGCATAATTTTAAAATTGGATTAGGGCATTGTTAAACGTTAGACCGCCACTGGTGATATTCTCGAAGATAGCGATTGCTACATTCTTTTTGTCCACTCGTATTGTTAGGACGTAGGAATGGTGGCTAGAGACGGACCTATTAACATTTGGAGATATTATTCACTGAAAAGCATAAATATAAAGTAACTTAAATACAAAAAGATTTAAGAAAATAAATAAGAGTTCTTATAAATTAATAACCAACTGTATTACGAAAAAGTTTTATTTTGAAAAAGTGGGATGGTAGAAAGCTTTTATGTCTACCTTTCCTTTTTGTCTTTGGTCTTATATGGTTTTGTATAAAGATATTAGCAAAGGAAAATGATTGTGTCGAGGCCTCGTGGTGGACAAATTTGGTTTCAACCCTACTCTTTTCAATTTGGATTAATGCACATAGAGCATCATCATTTTCTAGTGCATTCGCATATATGTATGTAATGAAATAGATATTTAAAAAGGAACTACTCATGGAATGCATTGGATTCAATCTTTGTTAAGGAATCATGTGACTCTATTAATGAAACGACTATTAATAGTCACTTATAATCGTGTGCATAAATTAAACAACTTTTTCCTGTTGGTTTATAGTGTAGTTGTAGAATTTTACATATACTTTCTTACAAGTTACAACTAACAATAGTTGATGAACAACAATAAAGATCGTCGTATATTCTTCTGTAGTGATGTTTTCTGTTCGTTTTATCAAATCTTTTGTATGCAATGTTATCACTAATATTATTGAGATCGATGAACGTGTTTAGTTGCTAGAAAGATAAAAAGAAATGACATAATATGATTTTGATTGTCGACCGACATACTATACTATGATATTTATAAAATGAAATATCAACAATAATCATTAAAAAGTTAAAACAATGAATATAAAAAATTAATCAACATATTGTTAGGTTCAGCCGACTGAATCTACTTCGTCAGGTATGTTGGATCTAAACTTTGAGAATAACATTGTGTTTAGCGCAACAGTACTTTACTTGAAATAATTAAATAATATCATGTACACTATTAATTTTAAAACTAATTATAGATCTTGGGAAAATGGTAGAGGCAAAGAATTTAAGAAGCAGAGTTTACAGGGTAAAGACAAGAATACATAACTTACATGAAGCGTAAATTCTTTCTTAAAAAGAAACAATACACATTCGTGTTTCAAAAAAAAAAAAAACGCATTCAAACAGCTGGTGGATTTGTAGAACGAATCCAAGGGTGTTTAGCTTTTGTCATCCAGAGAGTCTTTATAATTAGTCATAAATGTTGAGGACATTCACATTAATAAACTTAATACTTTCGTGTAGACCATAAATGGATTGGTCAATGGCTACATCGTTGATGACTGGAGCCTCGAACAAACAGCTGGACTTTAATTGTAGTATTTGATAAAATCTATAAACTCTGATCTTGAATTGTAACCAAGACTATTCATTTGTCAAAAAACTTATGGGGTAAACATACAGAAGGCGAATGTCAAGGTCATCCTTCTAATAAGTAAGCATACAAAAGGCAAATAAAAGGGTCCCAATTAGTCATGTAACTCCATTTTCTATTCTTTCTTTATCTCAATCTAGTTAGTCATTTAAAAGTGATGCTTCGTAAAACATACTTATATCCAAGTTCGATCTTATAATATTGAGACGAGACTTCTTAAATGATAAACAGTGTAAAGTGACATGATATACTTAGAAAAAGCACAACTATAGTATAACCCGAAGAAAAATAAATTAGAACTCAGCTTTCTCTAGTGAACACAAAAATAGATTGATTAAAGAACTGTGTAATATTATTGAACATTTAAACATGTGAAAGCACATCTGTTTTTCTTTGTCAACGTGAAAATCACAACCGTGTAACATCACGTACGCATATGTATGTATTTTGACGATTTTGTTTAACATTGTATTTTAATTTATCTTGCAATCCAATACCGCGTTACAGGGTTTTTGGACCAGTCACATGTTCTTTTCTTATCATTATAACAATAATGAAATACCAGTGTTTTATATTTCCGTCTATTCGAAAGATGAAATCTAATACTATGATTAGTTATGTTAAACCCAATATGACGAATACTTATACATATATTTAGAAGATTAAACAAAAAATATTGGCGCACAACATAGATTTTTGTATTCATGGGACAAAAGGAGAGTGTAAGAATAAGAATTTAAGTCGACAAATGTCACACATCAGTGAACTATTCTACTAAAAATCCCAAAAGAGAACTTTTCGATTATTGCTAATTCGCAACTTGATTCTTCATTGAATGACTAAATTGCCCCAACATAATTACAACTATCCACAAAACTCCAAAACTACCCTTCACTCTTCTATCGTTCTCAACTCCGCCGTGTAACATGTCCTTCTCCGGCCACTACCACTGCAGCCACCACCAGCGTCAACGTTTCTGCCTTTCCTTCTCCCACCTCCGGATCCCACCGTATCATCACCGGAGCCAGACCTCATCCCAGACTTACCAGCGACAATAGGATCTACACGTTTCCGGCGACAACTTCCTCCTCCACCACCGCCGTTTCGCATGAGCGCAGAGCTAGCTTTAACGGCCAATGCAGCCATCTCAACAGCTTCAAGTGGCTCACGGAGCCAGCGAAGAGGAAGCGCGAAGTATATCTGACCGAGCTGAAGCTCTTCGTCGGCGCTGATGGCCGAAACGGCGTCGTCGAAGTCCATATCGTCAGAGCTACAGATAAAACACATATGATACTTCTGCAGAACGTATCCTACTTTCACGGGGCTCGTAAACTCTATCATCCTCCCGTCTTGCAGGATCAGTTTCGCCGTCGCCACTTGAGTCGACTCGCTCGAACTGCATATACCCATCTCGCCGAGTTGACTCGTAAGTCGTGACTCGTTCTCAGGTGAAAGAAGCTTAGTGAAGGGGTTGTAACTTGTAAGAGGAAGTGATAATGTGGAAGAGAAAGGGAAGACTTGTGTAATAAATAGACAGGAAGAGTTTTGAGCTTGTGTTTGAAAAAAAAACTGGATGCCACGTAGGACTTTGTCGTTTTGTAAACCAATAGGAGACTGATGACAGGCTGTATAAGTGGTGGGGAGGATGCCAGCTTTGTGTGCAATTAGATACTTTTAACCTTTTATTATTAGCTATAATCACCATGTTAGAAACTGAGCTTAATTATCATGAGTGTATTATGAATGAATATGAATAGAGGAATAATCTAGTGGATAAAACTTTTAGATTATCTAAAAGTTTCGTCTTAAAAGATGTATGAGCTTACATATCTAGATTTTTTAGTTATTCAAAAAATAGAAAAAGAATTAAAAAATATGAACACACTTGTTTTAGTGAATATTAATTATATTATGAGTGTATCGAGATAAATGATCAATTTACTAAATTGATATAATGCTCGTGGGGTAGCGTGGTGGGTTACGAATTTAACAACTTGAAAGATCTAAATGATATAAAACAATTTCAAATCACAATAGGGTCCATTGTTATTGATGCCCTTTATGTCTAGGTTACAAATTTAAATCTATATTGATTCCCACTTTTTGTGGTATATGAATAATTATGAACTTTCTTGTCACTTTTAAATCTGTGTTTTGGATTGGCCAAGAAGCTGTCAGATCCTTCAATGTAATTTAAATTCACTCGATATGTAACATGTACTTTTTCATTAGTGTGTTTATTGCTTATTCATTTTATCATTTATATATAGATTTTAAAGTTAGTTCATATCACTAACTATTTCGATTTTACGCTTCATCTATGATTCTACCGGTGTTCTATTTTTAAACAAATGTGCTAACTTTGAAATAGTTTTTTTTCTTTGGTAATCAACTTTGAAATAGTTAGTAATAAGTAGTTAACGTTGTATATTATTCATCATTTCTTTCTTCTTCGTTTACCTTTCAAATTAGTGAATACGAATGAATATGAACACACTTGTTTAGTGAATATTATGAGTGTATCGTGTGGCAGATAGATTATCAATTTACAAAATTGATAGTATGATGCTCGTTAGGTAGCACGGTGGGTTCACGAATAAAATAGATTGAAAGATCTAAATGATATAAAACAACTTTGAATTACAATAGGGTCCATTGTAATTGCTGCCCTTTATGAGTAGGTTACAAATTTAAATCTATAATGGTTCTCATTTTTGTAGTATATGAATAATTATGAACTTTCTTGTCACTTTTAAATCTATGATTTTGATTGGCCAAGAAGCTGTCGGATCCTTCAATATGTAGCATGCGCTTTTTAAAGTATTGTTTTCATACTTTATTCATTTTATATACATTTGAAGTTTTATTATCTCATTAATCTATTTTTCAACTTGATGTTGTTTAATCTCTCAGAGATGACAAGTTCAGTAGTGACTTGTCATTGATAAACTGTGGTTGTGTTAAATAGTAGTAAAATAGATAAGAGAAACAATGAATCCAATAGCCAATAATATAATATTTACTTCCAATTTAGAGAAATGGTCTCACATAGAGAGTGTTCCAAAAAAGGGTCTCACATAGTGTTAGAACTTTTTTTTGTCTCAAAATATCACACAAGAGAATTTTTTTTCTAAAACAACCTTAATTAATTTTTTTTTAATAGATTTGGATTTGTGTTTTATTGATTAGAATTTATGGTTATTATTTAGTAATTGAGATTAGTATAAGAATTTAGAATTAGAAGGAATTTTGTTATTTTGTCCTTTAATTAGTGATATATTAGAGATTTTTCTGTGTGCTATTTTTGCCACAATTTTTTCTAATACGTAAATGATTTTCCTTCAATTTATATGATATATATTTGTCATATAAAAGAAAACAAAGAATGGAGCTAACAAGCAGCAAAAGATGTTGCACAGTTTTTTTTTTAAGGTGGACTATTAGACATGGGGGTTTATAATGGCTTATAACGGTCTACTCTAATTGTTTGATATTTATGCTTGTTTCAAAGCAAGTAAGCTAACCATTTGTTTAACAATAATAGTTAACATCTACTAATCAGACTAAACAAACAGATTCACTACATAATGCATGTTTTATTGCTCAAGCTTAGCATACCAGATACCTTGAATCTTGACATCCTTAGGAGTCTTAGCACCCAGGTCAGTATCCGAAGGCTGAATACTCTCGAAAACACCAATAACTTCACCGCTCTCGGGTTTACTCTTTGTTACACTGAATGTTATTTCACCAACTGAAGCAGCTGTGTTCTTGTTGTTCTCCTTATCCAACTCTTCGTCGTCTCCTCTAGCTGGTAATGCAACTGCATTGTCATATCCCGTAGAGCCACCACGGCCTTTCGGGTCCAAGAAAGACGAGCCTCTATAAGATGGCACCAAGAAATCTCCTCCAAAGCTCTCTGGTTTACCAGATGCCACGAGCTGCTTGATGGTGAACAGGAATGGCACACGTTCCCCACCTGGAAGTTGGACTGTTACTGCAGCGTAATCAATACCGTCTTTCTCAAGAAACCTGACCGTTCCATCAGATGCTACCTATTGAACCAGTACAAGTTCGTTAAGAGAATATATAAAAAGCACTGTGACCGAGGCCCTCTATAGTCTTCGGTAAATTGGGATTAAACGAAACAAATTTTATTGAACAATTTTTTTCTTTTAAGAAAATCGGTCTAAAAGTTAAACAAGTCGGTTTAAGTGCTTACTTAATCAATTATTTCATGTTAAACGCATAATTACCGCCTATCAATTTCTCGAATATTGATAAAAGAGTTTCAGAGGGATCATATTTACTTCAAAAGGGCCTTCGATTTCGTCTAGTGTGTAGGTAAGACGGGTCATGAGCTTGGTGTTTTGAAAAACAGGCGTGGCGTTCTTGCTAACTCCTTGTGCCTTGACGGTGAATGAAGTTGGCTCCAAGCAGAACTTCTTGGCGTAGTATTTGCCTGGCTTAATAGCAAAAGACTCTAAGCCACCTTCGATGGTTGGACACTGATTCGCTGTTCCTGTTCCTTTCACTTCCATATATGTCTTGCTCTGTATCTCCTCGTATGTTAGCCTCTTTGGCACTCCTTCTGCACTTGCACCCTTATTCACACAAATATAATAAACCTTGCTCTAGTAATCAAGATCATAGGAATCAACACTGAGTCTTTAGCATCAAAGATAGAGATTGATAAAGAACAGTACCGAGACGACAAGAGCAGAGGTGGCTAGTGCAAAACCAGCGATCTTGGTAGCCTCGACGCAGTTCAGAGTCAAGTTCTTAAGATCGTCATGGAGGGAGCAGGAGACACGGCTCGTCACCGGCTTGATGGATTTAGAGACGCTCTGAGGAGGAGACCGGAGTTTTGAGGATGTGTGAGACTGCAGAGCCACGGTGGTAAAGGCGGCCATTGTCTGCCGCAGAGTTCCTTGTCTGATCAGACAAAAAAATAACTCTCTGATGTGTCTCTTTAGTTTATCAGGTTCTGTCTTGTGTTACGTGTCTGATTATAGTTGGTCACTAAAAGATTCCGCATCTATTACGACAAGAGATGTGCGCTATGAGAACGTCATGTATTTCACTTCTTCAAACAAAAAACGTCAAGTAGTTCGTTGAAAGTAAACAACAGAGAGATATGACGTAACAACAGGGTTGTTATGGATTTTAATAATATTGTAACGGTAAAGAAGAAGAAAAAAAATAACCAGCCAGGATTCATATTCCATAGAACAAGAGTAAAGCCAATCTTTATTCGTTGTTTATAGGTTTGGCCAATAAATTACAACATCAATGTCCTGTATGTGAATATTGCCTCTAAGAAGAGAAGAAAGATCTTATTCGTCTGTTGGCATCTTCAGAACCATAGCTTCACCATCTGCACAACACACGATTATAAGAAATTCGTTCACATTCTCAACATTTTACAATACTTAACTAATCCTTGTTTTATAACTAATCATGAAATGACCAAAAATGGTTTGTGTTTTATGATCTTTACTTACCCAGTGGTGTGTACTCCGGCAAACTTACATACTTGGGACAAGATTTTCTCGACGTCAAGTCTTTTGAACCAAGACAGTCCCTGGGCTGTTAGGTGATAAACATTTGAAAAGAAAACTGTCATGAACTGATGAATTCTCATAGCTTAGCAAATTGTTTGAACTTTAAACAATGCCAGTGATCAGATAGCTTAATGAATTTGCCATTTTAATGAAGGAAATCACCAATCTAAGATGATGAAAGAGATGTCGAATACAGACCTTGAAATCTTTGTAGAAGCATAAACGTATTTCATCGATTGCATCTCTTTTGCATACTACTTCAGGGTTGATATGAAATGCGTTCTGAATGGCTGTGACAATACCTCCTAGAGGATACTTCTCGCTGTTGGAAGCAACATAGCCAGCTTTATAAAGAACATCCTATTCAACATAGATCCAGATGTTAAAAACATTAAGAACTCTTCATGGAAATAAAATGTACAAATATGCCAAATTGATAAACTGATAAAGCAGAGAAAAATATAACATGTATATCATTAGCATGGTAAAACAAAACTATCAACACTCATTAACATGCTTAATATTGAATGGATAAATACAGAGTAACGAATTTTCTAAAACTCAGATCATTAACTAGCATTTGTGCAGACGATATGGAAATTGATATGCTGAAAATATCTGGTTGATCAATCTAGTTAGAGAACATTCAAAACAGTAAATGAAACATGCAAGTCAAGCTAAAGCATGCAAATCTTCTTTTAAGCCCAATCGTCTTGTTTAACTAATTCGCTAGTAGTAGGCATAAACTAAACTCTAGGAAGACTTACCGTGACATTATGCTTTAAGTAGATATTAAGCGTGGTAACGAAGTAACTATACTCATCACGAAAAACAGGAGAAGAGCAAGTCCCATGTTTCTCTGAAAAAAAAATTTCATCAAAACAAAATAGTTAAAGAGAAGAACCCATTTTTAATCGTATTAGCATGTTTCTGTATATAACGTTAAGTGAAGGAAATAAAGTTTACCCCACTGCCATCATGTGTTGCAAAAAGAGATAACATGAAACCCAACAAAATGAAAGTCAGTTAGTTTTGATCATGGGAGATACATACACGTATGGAGAGAAAGTAATAATCACCTCATGGCCCCAAAATGATCCTTTACCACCATGGCAAGATGATGGAGAACCACAACTGAGACTGGGCCAGTACTTTTCCATACCATCTATCAACGTTGAGATCTACAAATTTTTTTGTCTCCTATGAGAAAACTCCACTTATAAGCAGATTATGAATGTGTTATTTTACCTCCTTCTCATTGAAGTCGGATCGATAGCAACATGAAGGCCATGAACCGTCGTTATAGTCCGGCCATAGTCCATCTGCAGAGATTAGAGTTCATAATACTCAATGATTTTGTCGTGATAAGAGAGAAAAATCAGGTAAGAGCGAAGGGGGGGAAATAACAAGACAGAAAGTAGCAGTTTTTCAGCAAGCAAGTCTAGCATTTAACTCTTAGATACAGAACCGTTATCATAAACACAACAAGTTTCTTACTTTCAAATGTTTTTTTTTTTTTTTAAATCTTAAAAACAGTCAAAAGTAACAACTTTAAATTGTCACCAGAAAATCAAAACATGTACTAACATTGACTTGTTGTCAAACTGCAAAAATATAAAATTGAAAGAGAATAATAACTTACGGATGGTGAATTGAGTTGGAGCATCCGAGCTGTCAAACAAAAATAACACAAAAAAGATTAATCAAAGAGAGCAAAATACAAAAAAGGCTAATTCTTTTTCAAACAAGACAGACAAAATATGGGTTTGGTCCGAATAATTGAGAGAGAAACAAAGAAAGAAAGATTTTTTAGATCAAAGAAAACACATACCCTTGTCTACAGCAAGCGTTTTTGGAGCAGCAATGGCGAGTTCCACGGCAGTAGGTTCCAGGCCATTGGAGAGCCAGAGCGAAATAATCAAATTCTCTCTGTGACCTATTGACTTCGACGACGACGTCGTTTCCAGTCTCCGGTAGATTGTCTGAGCTGGAAAGAGTCGTCGTAGCCAAAAGGACTTGGAGGAGAAGAAGGAGAAGGAGAGATCTACGGGAGTACGCCATCGAGAAACTCTATCTGGTTTGGAATTCTTTTTCTTTCTTTTTTTTTTTGTCAACTTTTATACTAAGCCCTTGGGCTAAGCTAGGCTGTTACAAATAAAGATTCGCATCTTAATTGAATATTAGTTAGTACAGAAGATGTGCGCTGTAAAAACGTCATGTATTACACTTCTTTAAAACAAAAAACGGCAAGTAGTTCGTTTTCAAGGAAACAACAACAGAGAGATGATGTTACAACTTTGGTTTCCTTACAAACTATAACTGAGTTAAAACCATAAACAAATCGACTAACAAATCAACAAATCATCTCCTTTAACATAACCATTTACTTAATATATGTAAGATTGATAGAACAGAAAAATATGTGGCGACACGTTTTTAGTTTTAAAATCTGTTGTTTCCATTAGAGTGGAAGAAAGATAATATTTACAAAACAAAATGTTAATCGGACGGCTATGGAGGCACCGCAAGCTATCACCAACGGTTGTCAGCTATCCAATATCTCAAGAATTATTCAGGAAAAATGCAGCCTAGTATATTAAATTGATTTATTCTGATATATATTGGCTGACGTGTACGGGGCCCACTTAGTTATTTCGTTTTAAGACAAAAAGTAAACTAGTTCGTAACAGAGGACTTTGGTTATAACCTATATAAAGCTGTCTTGCTCAAATAATTATCTTTCAATGTACCTCGAATTCACTCTTTCTCTTTGGATTTTCTTTCTTGATTCCGTTTTTGATTATTTTGTTTTGATTTTGGCAATGGCTATGGGGAAGCTTCTGTCGCAGCGTTTGTTCAACATCTCTAAGATGTCGTCGCAAGGTCTCATGAACTGTCGAATCTCGTCTTCTTCGCTAGCCGTGCGGACAAGGGTTCCCAAAGACCCAGGAGAAGCCTCGGTTGATCCGGAGCCTGGCGATTTGTCGTCGGTTCCTCGGAGGTTTTTGCAGAACGTCGCCGTGAACTGGATGGATACGACTCTGAAGAAACCGGTTGGAGAGAGTTTGATGGAGAAGCTTCGAGAGATGGATGTGAACAAGGGCCGGATTCGATTAGACGGACTTTCACCTCCGACGAAACCCGCGACGGAGGATACGGTGGCTTTGGGGTTTACCGTGCAAGACGCCAAGAAGTTGCTCAGAGCTGCGCAGATTGAAGTCGTGAAAACGAAGCTGATGGAGACGGGGAAAAGCTGGATCCCTTACTCAGAGTTTGTGCGTCTCTGCAGTGATTCTTCTTTGGATCCTGATCATGGAAGTTTGATGGCTAAGATGCTTGATGATTCAGGAAACGTCATCGTTTTGGGAGATTCTGTTTGCTTAAGACCTGATCAGGTAACTTGTTCGTGTTCTTCTTTCTCTTTGGTTTGGTCAATTCCAAATAATCATTTAATTTAGATAAATGTTCAAAGAAAATCACTAGGTGGTGATTATGCACTGGGCTAACATATAGGCGTCTATACCAATTTTTAAAAAGTATATATTTTAGAAAATTTTGTATCGGTTTTGACCGATCTGCCAGAAGCTTAGGCGATGCATATACCAATTTCTAGAATATTGATTTGGATTATTGACAAATTAGTAATTAGTCTCATTGATCATAAAGCTGTCTTGTGTGTTTTAAATGCTAATCATGTCTATAAAAGCTTAATTATAGAGGTGGTGAATTTCTTGTTATTACCAATAGTTATTTATGTGTTTTGTATTGTTGTGTGATCAGGTAACCAGATCCATTGAGGGCCTGCTTCCTTTACCACAGATCCACAACCCAAACGACCCAAGAAGAAGGGAGCTAAAAGAGCTTGAAGCCATAAAGAAGGTCATTGACCAGAAATCACATTCCTTGGTTAGAAGAGAGCTTCAGGCTGGTCTTGGTTACATGATCCTCCAGACCGCATTGTTCATGAGGCTAACCTTCTGGGAACTCACATGGGACGTTATGGAGCCAATCTGTTTCTATGTCACATCTATATACTTCATGGCTGGTTACACTTTTTTCCTCAGGACCTCGAAAGAGCCTTCCTTTGAAGGGTTTTACCAAAGCAGGTTTGACGCTAAACAGAGGAAACTGATGGAGACTCAAGATTTTGATGTTGGTAGGTACGATGAGCTGAAGAAGCTGTTTAATCCAAAACCTTCTTCAGCTGCTGCTTCCAAGATTCTTGGAACTATACAGAATTAATCTTTGATGAAGGGCATTTTGTTACATCCGATGATGTCATTAATGGTGTCTCGTTGTCCTAACCTGATAAAGGTATATACTATTGACAACCTAAAAATTGTGTGAAAGAATAGTTACTAAAGAGAAGAAGAAAAAATAAATAAAGTGTTCGAATAGGGGCGGCTTATGTAACATTTGGAAGAGAAGATATAATATCTAATATAATGTATATGTAATAAAAGCTTTGAAACTATTATCATATAGTATTTTTCCAACAATATCTCCATGCATATGGACTTTGATTTTCTCAAGTGTGAAGTTCTTATTCTTTTAATTGGATACGATCATTGGTTTGATTACTCTATCCAGACAATTTCAAGAATGCCAATGTCTTCACGTTTGTATTAGTTTAGTCACTTTTTCGTATACATGTACAACGTTGCCTAATTCTATTTCGTCGGACTTATTTACATGATTGACAGAACATGCATCGCGTGGTAGTTGTTGCTGTAACTTGTAACCTCACCGTCCAAGTCCCCTCTTTAAAAATAATTCACGAGAAATCAATTACGACCGTGTGTATAAAAAAAAAATACTAGAGTTTGGTAGGTCAAACGTCACTTATCGCATATACTATGAATCAAGTGGACAATACCAATAAACCAAATTGCTCGTGGTGAATTAACAAAGAGATGTATTACCGTCCTTGACACAACGATTAGGACAACCGACAACTAGTACTTAATCCTATCGTTCGATTGCGTATCAACTATCGTCAAACTCACGATTACCACTTTTTTTATTTTTTTATTTTATTTTACTGGATATCAAATATCTTGTCTTAGCTGTTTCATCAGATTGTGTGAAATAATCATATAATAACTCGTTACTTTCTGATAATCCATCTTCGTAATAGTCGCCCGACGCATATTCCTATATGTTCCGTCTTAGCCATGAAGACATAAGCATGTCATACCGACCGACGCTTGTTTGATTTTCTCAACCACAAACTCCCTTTTTCGTCGAGAGGTGTTTGGATCTGTCACCTCCTTTTTCTTATTATTGTCTTTTGAATGCGAATAGTGGTAATGTCTAATGAGTAATGACCAACTTATCTTGTACCAAAGATATTCAAATACGGTTTCCTATTCCAAACATATAAAATCCAATTTAGACAAGAATCTTAAATTTTTAGAAACGTTCTGCAAAATATGATCTCAGTATACATACGTTACCTAATTTAATTTGTCACGTACCGAGCACATGTGTGACAAATAATATTGGTCCATATCAACTTGCTTTCATGACAAAACCGGCCATTTTGTGACCTATGTTGTTTTACATCAATTATTAGAAAATGAAAACGAAAATAAACTTAGCTTTACATATGAAAATGACACACGCACACATATAAAGACACTAGAGGGAGTAACAAGAAGAACAGTCACACCACCGACGATCACCGCCACCGTCCGATCATGTCTACGGCTCTGATCAGCTCTCTCACCTACTACCTCTCCGAACATCCATACATCGTCGGTTTCCGCTGGGGCCACAGCCAATCATGGGGCTCCACGTGGTCTTTTCTCATCACCTCCATCTTTCTCTACATCGCCGTCTCCTCCTCCCTCCACATCCTCCTCTCCGCCTTCCTCCGCCGTGACCGCTCCGTTTCTCTAGGCCACATCCCAGACATCCACAGCCTCCTCATGTCGATCCTCTCCGCCACCATTTTCGCCGGAATCCTCCTCTCCGCCGCCGCGGAGATCCGCGACACGCGGTGGTTCTGGCGCCGGAGCAAAACCGCCACTCCTCTCCAGTGGCTCCTCTGCTTCCCGCTCGGGACGCGCGCCTCCGGCCGCGTCTTCTTCTGGTCCTACGCGTTCTACCTCTCCCGGTTCCTCCACATGCTCCGCACCATCTTCGCCGTCTTCCGTCGCCGGAGACTCGCCGTGTCTCAGCTCTTCTGCAACTCCGCCATGGCCTTCACGTCTTTCCTCTGGCTCGAGTTCTCCCAGTCGTACCAGGTTCTAGCCATTCTGTCGACCACGCTGGTTTACTCCGTGGTTTACGGCTATAGATTCTGGACCGGGTTTGGTTTACCCGGTTCGGTGTTCCCTTCGTTCGTGGTGAATTGTCAGCTGGTTCTCGTGGTTTGTAATCTCGTGTCCCACGCTGGGGTTCTTACGATGCACCTCATTAAAGGCGGATGCAATGGCATTGGCGCGTGGGGTTTAAACTCTGTGCTCAACGGTGCGATTTTGTTGCTTTTTCTTAATTTTTATATGAGAATGCATCCGCCGATGCGACGTCGTATCGTCAACACTTCGCCGGAGCTTGAACCAGCAGACGTAGTGATGCAAAAGAATTAACTTTCGATGAGTAGTAGGGTGGCTCTTGGGTTGATCCTTTTTATTCTTCTCAATAAGACAGATATTAACCTCAATCAGTTATAAATTTTAAACTTTGTAACTCTCTCCTTCCTGCTAATCTAGAGTTAATTGCTAACACTTTACTACAATATTTGAAACAATAATCATCTAACCACCCTTAGCGATTTTTAAAACATTGACATCTTACAATGTTGTTACATAACTTATTTTGTTATAGGTATTTGTAAGATATACATAAAAGTTGTAGTTTTGTAAATCATATCTTGCATCAATGATAGTTTCATAACTCAGGTTGGATGATCTATTTTTTGACCAAAAAAAAAGTAAAGGAAGGATAATCTATTTTCATAAATACTTGACTCTGTCTTCTACGCATAGTCTTTGACGATTTTAGGCTGGTAGTAAACGTATTCACAGGGTAATATAATGCGGCGATAAAAATATATATCAATAACTAAACACCACCCATGCAACTCAACTATGATGAGTTTCATAATGTAATACTACTTGATGAATTTTTTGGGACCTCAACTATGATGAGTTTATCACATGCATGAAATTGAGGATGCCAAATACCACTCATGCAACTCCAAAACCTTCCAATGTCTAATATCAGCTGCAGTGAGACTCTTGCATGGTATCATATCTCTGGTTTATTTGTTTAATTGAAGGTGATTTAGAAATTGACATAGAAAATAGTTTAATCTGCACGGTCCCTCTTACTTTTCAGCTCTCATTTCCAATTGAAATCCTTTCTTGATGAAGATAAGCTACAAAGACGAGTGCATAGAAAGAATATAACAAACTAACAATCATTGTCTTGAAGAATATCACAAGTTCATCCTATTAACTTTTGGATACTTTCACAAAAAGCATAAATATCTATAATGAATTAAATGCAAAATATTTAAGGAAATAACTAAGAGCTCATATAATAATCAGTTAATCACTCTGTATTACAGAAAGGTTTTATTTTGAAAAAGTGGAATATTATACACATTTCTAAAGTGGATGTTTTGTAGAAAATTTTATGTTTGGAGTATATAATATGTATTAGTGGTATACATTAGTTTACACTTTTTTCTCTATTTTTTGATGTTGGTCTTATATGGTTCTTTTGTGGAGATGTTAGCAAAGCTAAATGATCGCATCCAGGTCTTCTGGATGATTGACTTGGTTACAATCCTACTCTTTTCAAAATGGACTATTGCAGATAGAGCATTTCCAGTGCATACATATAGGTATGCTATGAACAAAATATTATAAAAGCTACTCATATAAAGGTAATGATTCAACCTTGATTAGAAATCATGTGATTCTCTTAATGAAACGTCTATAAATAGTCATTTACAATAATTTACTTGTAATCATATCTCTAGTTTACTAGTGTGTTTATTAAACGTGATTGAGATAACTGAGACAAAAAGTTTAATTTTGCAGATTATGAAATGTTGACTATCTATTTCCACATGTCATTCCCAACCAAAGACTCATTCTTTTTGAAGATCTACAAGGATGTTGGTGTATACATTGATGTATCTCGACACTTTCCTCCCACCATCCTACCTGACTGCCACCAGGGGCGGAGCTACACAGCAAGGTGGGGGTCAGCTAACCCCATTTGTTTTTAAAAAATTATTTTTAGCTTTGACCAAGAAATTCATGACCCCTATAAATATTTTTTAATGACCCCATGACCCCATAAAAACCAAAATGGACAATCGTTAAAGTCTAATTAATTACCTAATTAAACAATTGGATTTATGTTTATAATTTGATTTTGGGTTCGTTTAAGCCATTTAATACAATCATAAGTAGTGTATACTCCCTCCGCTTTTATAAGTTGTTTTATAACTTTGGACATAGATTAAGAAAACATAAATTTCTTATATTTTCTAAACAAAAACATCATTAATTATTTACATAACCATAAATCAACTAATAAAAAATAGAAGACATATTATCATTGGTCATACAACATTAACTGTTAATAAATTTTATATAGAAAACCGAAAACATCATATAATTTGGAACAAAAAATTTCCTCTAAAATGACTTATAAAAGAAAACGGAGGGAGTATAATTTTGTGGGACGTAAATGATTGATTACTAACTAGTTCCTATCAAAACATAAAACAAATATCTAACTTTGAAAAATCATTGTTAACCCTTTCCATTAGTTTCTTAACTGTTTTTCTGAAAAATAAAACACTTTATATATTCAAGTTGAATTTCTTAAAAATTGTTTAATTTACTTTATCTTTTAGATGTCATTTTGGATTTTATTAAACTATGATAAATCATTTATAATTGATTTATTTCATGAATATGATTTAAGATATTTAAATTGACTGACTTTATCATGAAATTTTTGTTTTGGAAATTATAGAACCTTTGAAGTTAGTTTTATTTATATATTGCTATTAGAATATTTCAATTTAAAATATCTATTATGGAAAATATTCTACTAATTTTAAGTTGCAAAATATTTTATAAAAATAAATTAAAGGAAGAAAAATATATATAGAAATATTTTTGGCAATTGTTAAACAATTTTATATGAATATGTTTTGACCCGATAAGAAAATATCCTGGCTCGCTACTGACTGCCACATACCTTAATTGGTTATGGAAGATACCAGATGCTCTATTTTCACCATCAGCAATGTAAATGGTCACTTGAATGAAAAGCTCACCGTATAACCCTTCTCTTTAACTTATTATATTATTTATCTTATATACTTAATCTAAATACTTATTTATTTATTTTTCAATTATAGAGGGCAGAGAAAGAAGAATACAAAGACACTCACTCGGAGAAGCAGAGAAACCTCTTCAAATGAAAGATCTCTCAATTAGACTATCTCCACACTTGCATCCATTTCTCTGCAAAATACACGCTAGTTTTTTCTTGGTTATTTCTGAGCTTACAACTTTAGCTGTTATGTCATCATCATCTCTAACTTTGACTTTGTTGGTTACTAGGATTTTTTTTGTTAATATCAAACAATGATATTAGACTACACATATTCTCTTAGATAGCTATGATTTAGATATGAAAATCATGTTGGAAAGTTGATTGTTAAACAAATATATAGAATTACAGTCAGATGAAGATTGAGTAATACAGGTAATTATTTTGTTAAAAATAAGAATTAAATATTGATCAACTACTTAAATTAGTGTGTGAATAAATACATAGCGATTAAACTTTGTCATAAAATTATGGCAATTTTTGCTTGTTTATACATTTCAAGTCTCAGAAAATTTACACCATATTCAAGTGAAATCTCATAGTTACCTTCAGTGTAGCATTGTGTATTATGTGTCCAATATTTTACTCTGACGAAACCTTAAAAGTATTAAACAATATGAACCAACCTTTCCTTCGTCCATATAAGCAACTGGTGAAATTAATTAATTGAAGAATACACTAGAAGCATGTCTTTAGATGACGACTACATTCTGAGTTATATATGTATGCTTCTTCTGTGCACAAAAAAATAATGTGTATGCTTCTCACAATAAAACAGACGAGTGGTTAAGACTTAATCTCCAATTATACCAAGTGACATTGACAAAATTATTTTGTAATACATACAAGGATTGATTGGTTAGTGCTCTAACTTTTAATTTATAAAATAAGTTGTAAGTTTCAATATCAAAGAACTAAAGCGCATCAGATTCATCGCACCCTGATGAGTGTGATCCATTTAGCGGACCGTGGCAGATAGGACAGAAAGCTTCCGTCGTCATGGAACCGTCATAATTGAGATTGAACTTCTTTATACGCCTCTGAGTTGCCAAAGGAACATTAGAGTCATCCGTTTCAGGAATTTTATTTGAAGTAAAAATAGAGTTGGCTTCGCAGCTGTTCGTACTATTTTGTACACTCCCGTGAAGGATTTTCTTTCTGCACAACACACATCACTGAGCATTTTCTTAACATAGATGGGATTGCAAGAAACCAAGAAGTTGATTGATCTCAAACGACAACTTTGATAGAAGTGGAAGCACAATGGGAAGGAACCTTCCATCTCGCATCAACATGCTTAATATCTGCTGATAGTGAATAACCTCGTCCCTGTCTCCTTATCAAAATGCAATTCAAACGACAACTTTGATAGAACGTAGTCTATATGGAGTGTGCAAACAAAGATACATATAAACGACACTTCCATGGCTGTTTTTTCAGACAAGATCGAAATAATAGCCAGACAAACCTTCTGCAAAGACAACATTTTGAGATGCAGCAAAAGGTCTTTTCTCCGAGTTTCATCACTAACAGAATCCAACAGCTTCACAAGCCTATCCCGTGCTTCGGTAGAGTCTGAATTACCAAACACGCTTTCTATTGGAACAAGATGGAGATCCTTTGCAGATGGAGACAAGCTCGATACAGTGGATATAATCCACGTCAGACATGTCAGTGGAAAGAGCTGAACTGAAGAGCAACCCTAAAACACACATCATACTCTTAGCTACGTTCAGATAACAATCATCAAAAAGCAACAGAACAGAGGAATAGAGAGAAACAGAGGATTAATAGGCCCAATAAAACCTTAGGGAGAAAGAAACAGAACATGTTAGTAGCGAAGATGTAAGAAGCCAAAGATATTTAATAGGCCCAATAATAATATGTGGGCTTTTGGTTCAGTATGATCCGGACTGCATGCCGTTTTTTCATCGTATACCGGGACGATGTTTTTCTACCTTTGTGAAATGTCTATTGTAGAATAGTGATAAACTTTGTGATATTCAGAGCCGGTCCAGAGGGGAAGCCATTCAAGCTGTCGATTAGGGCATTCAATTTTAATGGGCATATTTTTTATAATTTTTTTTACTAATACTTATAGATAAAAAAGAAATTGATAAGATTCTTTAATTGAAAGTATATTTATTGGACATTTTTACTTATGATAATTTGAAACCATAATTCAAATACTGAAAATTTCTTTAAAATAATATTCATTCAAACATAATTAATAGTATTTTATTTATGGAACTAATACTCTACAAGAATCAATGTCAAAATAGATTAGAAAGCCTACTATAATATTTGTTTGTTAAAGAATGATTGTTATCTGATAAACATAAATTGTTTAGTTTTGATTTTTGAATATAAGAATATCGATCATCACATACAAAAAGATTTGAAAAATATAAATAGTTATTTGTAGTATAACATGTTATCTAAGATATTACCTAAATTGATTTTATTATCGATAAAAACTGTTAAGATTTGACTATATTTATTTAATGTATGTTTTTACATGGCAAATGCCAAAAGTATATTCTAATGTTTTAGAGTTACTATTTTAATTCAAAATTTAATTTATTTTTCTATTAATTTTTTTATAATTTCGATATAAAATATTAAAAGGCATAATTTTAAAATTGGATTAGGGCATTGTTAAACGTTAGACCGCCACTGGTGATATTCTCGAAGATAGCGATTGCTACATTCTTTTTGTCCACTCGTATTGTTAGGACGTAGGAATGGTGGCTAGAGACGGACCTATTAACATTTGGAGATATTATTCACTGAAAAGCATAAATATAAAGTAACTTAAATACAAAAAGATTTAAGAAAATAAATAAGAGTTCTTATAAATTAATAACCAACTGTATTACGAAAAAGTTTTATTTTGAAAAGTGGGATGGTAGAAAGCTTTTATGTCTACCTTTCCTTTTTGTCTTTGGTCTTATATGGTTTTGTATAAAGATATTAGCAAAGGAAAATGATTGTGTCGAGGCCTCGTGGTGGACAAATTTGGTTTCAACCCTACTCTTTTCAATTTGGATTAATGCACATAGAGCATCATCATTTTCTAGTGCATTCGCATATATGTATGTAATGAAATAGATATTTAAAAAGGAACTACTCATGGAATGCATTGGATTCAATCTTTGTTAAGGAATCATGTGACTCTATTAATGAAACGACTATTAATAGTCACTTATAATCGTGTGCATAAATTAAACAACTTTTTCCTGTTGGTTTATAGTGTAGTTGTAGAATTTTACATATACTTTCTTACAAGTTACAACTAACAATAGTTGATGAACAACAATAAAGATCGTCGTATATTCTTCTGTAGTGATGTTTTCTGTTCGTTTTATCAAATCTTTTGTATGCAATGTTATCACTAATATTATTGAGATCGATGAACGTGTTTAGTTGCTAGAAAGATAAAAAGAAATGACATAATATGATTTTGATTGTCGACCGACATACTATACTATGATATTTATAAAATGAAATATCAACAATAATCATTAAAAGTTAAAACAATGAATATAAAAATTAATCAACATATTGTTAGGTTCAGCCGACTGAATCTACTTCGTCAGGTATGTTGGATCTAAACTTTGAGAATAACATTGTGTTTAGCGCAACAGTACTTTACTTGAAATAATTAAATAATATCATGTACACTATTAATTTTAAAACTAATTATAGATCTTGGGAAAATGGTAGAGGCAAAGAATTTAAGAAGCAGAGTTTACAGGGTAAAGACAAGAATACATAACTTACATGAAGCGTAAATTCTTTCTTAAAAAGAAACAATACACATTCGTGTTTCAAAAAAAAAAAAAACGCATTCAAACAGCTGGTGGATTTGTAGAACGAATCCAAGGGTGTTTAGCTTTTGTCATCCAGAGAGTCTTTATAATTAGTCATAAATGTTGAGGACATTCACATTAATAAACTTAATACTTTCGTGTAGACCATAAATGGATTGGTCAATGGCTACATCGTTGATGACTGGAGCCTCGAACAAACAGCTGGACTTTAATTGTAGTATTTGATAAAATCTATAAACTCTGATCTTGAATTGTAACCAAGACTATTCATTTGTCAAAAAACTTATGGGGTAAACATACAGAAGGCGAATGTCAAGGTCATCCTTCTAATAAGTAAGCATACAAAAGGCAAATAAAAGGGTCCCAATTAGTCATGTAACTCCATTTTCTATTCTTTCTTTATCTCAATCTAGTTAGTCATTTAAAAGTGATGCTTCGTAAAACATACTTATATCCAAGTTCGATCTTATAATATTGAGACGAGACTTCTTAAATGATAAACAGTGTAAAGTGACATGATATACTTAGAAAAAGCACAACTATAGTATAACCCGAAGAAAAATAAATTAGAACTCAGCTTTCTAGTGAACACAAAAATAGATTGATTAAAGAACTGTGTAATATTATTGAACATTTAAACATGTGAAAGCACATCTGTTTTTCTTTGTCAACGTGAAAATCACAACCGTGTAACATCACGTACGCATATGTATGTATTTTGACGATTTTGTTTAACATTGTATTTTAATTTATCTTGCAATCCAATACCGCGTTACAGGGTTTTGGACCAGTCACATGTTCTTTCTTTATCATTATAACAATAATGAAATACCAGTGTTTTATATTTCCGTCTATTCGAAAGATGAAATCTAATACTATGATTAGTTATGTTAAACCCAATATGACGAATACTTATACATATATTTAGAAGATTAAACAAAAAATATTGGCGCACAACATAGATTTTTGTATTCATGGGACAAAAGGAGAGTGTAAGAATAAGAATTTAAGTCGACAAATGTCACACATCAGTGAACTATTCTACTAAAAATCCCAAAAGAGAACTTTTCGATTATTGCTAATTCGCAACTTGATTCTTCATTGAATGACTAAATTGCCCCAACATAATTACAACTATCCACAAAACTCCAAAACTACCCTTCACTCTTCTATCGTTCTCAACTCCGCCGTGTAACATGTCCTTCTCCGGCCACTACCACTGCAGCCACCACCAGCGTCAACGTTTCTGCCTTTCCTTCTCCCACCTCCGGATCCCACCGTATCATCACCGGAGCCAGACCTCATCCCAGACTTACCAGCGACAATAGGATCTACACGTTTCCGGCGACAACTTCCTCCTCCACCACCGCCGTTTCGCATGAGCGCAGAGCTAGCTTTAACGGCCAATGCAGCCATCTCAACAGCTTCAAGTGGCTCACGGAGCCAGCGAAGAGGAAGCGCGAAGTATATCTGACCGAGCTGAAGCTCTTCGTCGGCGCTGATGGCCGAAACGGCGTCGTCGAAGTCCATATCGTCAGAGCTACAGATAAAACACATATGATACTTCTGCAGAACGTATCCTACTTTCACGGGGCTCGTAAACTCTATCATCCTCCCGTCTTGCAGGATCAGTTTCGCCGTCGCCACTTGAGTCGACTCGCTCGAACTGCATATACCCATCTCGCCGAGTTGACTCGTAAGTCGTGACTCGTTCTCAGGTGAAAGAAGCTTAGTGAAGGGGTTGTAACTTGTAAGAGGAAGTGATAATGTGGAAGAGAAAGGGAAGACTTGTGTAATAAATAGACAGGAAGAGTTTTGAGCTTGTGTTTGAAAAAAAAACTGGATGCCACGTAGGACTTTGTCGTTTTGTAAACCAATAGGAGACTGATGACAGGCTGTATAAGTGGTGGGGAGGATGCCAGCTTTGTGTGCAATTAGATACTTTTAACCTTTTATTATTAGCTATAATCACCATGTTAGAAACTGAGCTTAATTATCATGAGTGTATTATGAATGAATATGAATAGAGGAATAATCTAGTGGATAAAACTTTTAGATTATCTAAAAAGTTTCGTCTTAAAAAGATGTATGAGCTTACATATCTAGATTTTTTTTAGTTATTCAAAAAATAGAAAAAGAATTAAAAAATATGAACACACTTGTTTTAGTGAATATTAATTATATTATGAGTGTATCGAGATAAATGATCAATTTACTAAATTGATATAATGCTCGTGGGGTAGCGTGGTGGGTTACGAATTTAACAACTTGAAAGATCTAAATGATATAAAACAATTTCAAATCACAATAGGGTCCATTGTTATTGATGCCCTTTATGTCTAGGTTACAAATTTAAATCTATATTGATTCCCACTTTTTTTGTGGTATATGAATAATTATGAACTTTCTTGTCACTTTTTAAATCTGTGTTTTGGATTGGCCAAGAAGCTGTCAGATCCTTCAATGTAATTTAAATTCACTCGATATGTAACATGTACTTTTTCATTAGTGTGTTTATTGCTTATTCATTTTATCATTTATATATAGATTTTAAAGTTAGTTCATATCACTAACTATTTCGATTTTTACGCTTCATCTATGATTCTACCGGTGTTCTATTTTTAAACAAATGTGCTAACTTTGAAATAGTTTTTTTTTTTCTTTTGGTAATCAACTTTGAAATAGTTAGTAATAAGTAGTTAACGTTGTATATTATTCATCATTTCTTTCTTCTTCGTTTACCTTTCAAATTAGTGAATACGAATGAATATGAACACACTTGTTTAGTGAATATTATGAGTGTATCGTGTGGCAGATAGATTATCAATTTACAAAATTGATAGTATGATGCTCGTTAGGTAGCACGGTGGGTTCACGAATAAAATAGATTGAAAGATCTAAATGATATAAAACAACTTTGAATTACAATAGGGTCCATTGTAATTGCTGCCCTTTATGAGTAGGTTACAAATTTAAATCTATAATGGTTCTCATTTTTGTAGTATATGAATAATTATGAACTTTCTTGTCACTTTTAAATCTATGATTTTGATTGGCCAAGAAGCTGTCGGATCCTTCAATATGTAGCATGCGCTTTTTAAAGTATTGTTTTCATACTTTATTCATTTTATATACATTTGAAGTTTTATTATCTCATTAATCTATTTTTCAACTTGATGTTGTTTAATCTCTCAGAGATGACAAGTTCAGTAGTGACTTGTCATTGATAAACTGTGGTTGTGTTAAATAGTAGTAAAATAGATAAGAGAAACAATGAATCCAATAGCCAATAATATAATATTTACTTCCAATTTAGAGAAATGGTCTCACATAGAGAGTGTTCCAAAAAAGGGTCTCACATAGTGTTAGAACTTTTTTTTGTCTCAAAATATCACACAAGAGAATTTTTTTTCTAAAACAACCTTAATTAATTTTTTTAATAGATTTGGATTTGTGTTTTATTGATTAGAATTTATGGTTATTATTTAGTAATTGAGATTAGTATAAGAATTTAGAATTAGAAGGAATTTTGTTATTTTGTCCTTTAATTAGTGATATATTAGAGATTTTTCTGTGTGCTATTTTTGCCACAATTTTTTTTCTAATACGTAAATGATTTTCCCTTCAATTTATATGATATATATTTGTCATATAAAAGAAAACAAAGAATGGAGCTAACAAGCAGCAAAAGATGTTGCACAGTTTTTTTTTTAAGGTGGACTATTAGACATGGGGGTTTATAATGGCTTATAACGGTCTACTCTAATTGTTTGATATTTATGCTTGTTTCAAAGCAAGTAAGCTAACCATTTGTTTAACAATAATAGTTAACATCTACTAATCAGACTAAACAAACAGATTCACTACATAATGCATGTTTTATTGCTCAAGCTTAGCATACCAGATACCTTGAATCTTGACATCCTTAGGAGTCTTAGCACCCAGGTCAGTATCCGAAGGCTGAATACTCTCGAAAACACCAATAACTTCACCGCTCTCGGGTTTACTCTTTGTTACACTGAATGTTATTTCACCAACTGAAGCAGCTGTGTTCTTGTTGTTCTCCTTATCCAACTCTTCGTCGTCTCCTCTAGCTGGTAATGCAACTGCATTGTCATATCCCGTAGAGCCACCACGGCCTTTCGGGTCCAAGAAAGACGAGCCTCTATAAGATGGCACCAAGAAATCTCCTCCAAAGCTCTCTGGTTTACCAGATGCCACGAGCTGCTTGATGGTGAACAGGAATGGCACACGTTCCCCACCTGGAAGTTGGACTGTTACTGCAGCGTAATCAATACCGTCTTTCTCAAGAAACCTGACCGTTCCATCAGATGCTACCTATTGAACCAGTACAAGTTCGTTAAGAGAATATATAAAAAGCACTGTGACCGAGGCCCTCTATAGTCTTCGGTAAATTGGGATTAAACGAAACAAATTTTATTGAACAATTTTTTTCTTTTAAGAAAATCGGTCTAAAAGTTAAACAAGTCGGTTTAAGTGCTTACTTAATCAATTATTTCATGTTAAACGCATAATTACCGCCTATCAATTTCTCGAATATTGATAAAAAGAGTTTCAGAGGGATCATATTTACTTCAAAAGGGCCTTCGATTTCGTCTAGTGTGTAGGTAAGACGGGTCATGAGCTTGGTGTTTTGAAAAACAGGCGTGGCGTTCTTGCTAACTCCTTGTGCCTTGACGGTGAATGAAGTTGGCTCCAAGCAGAACTTCTTGGCGTAGTATTTGCCTGGCTTAATAGCAAAAGACTCTAAGCCACCTTCGATGGTTGGACACTGATTCGCTGTTCCTGTTCCTTTCACTTCCATATATGTCTTGCTCTGTATCTCCTCGTATGTTAGCCTCTTTGGCACTCCTTCTGCACTTGCACCCTTATTCACACAAATATAATAAACCTTGCTCTAGTAATCAAGATCATAGGAATCAACACTGAGTCTTTAGCATCAAAGATAGAGATTGATAAAGAACAGTACCGAGACGACAAGAGCAGAGGTGGCTAGTGCAAAACCAGCGATCTTGGTAGCCTCGACGCAGTTCAGAGTCAAGTTCTTAAGATCGTCATGGAGGAGCAGGAGACACGGCTCGTCACCGGCTTGATGGATTTAGAGACGCTCTGAGGAGGAGACCGGAGTTTTGAGGATGTGTGAGACTGCAGAGCCACGGTGGTAAAGGCGGCCATTGTCTGCCGCAGAGTTCCTTGTCTGATCAGACAAAAAAATAACTCTCTGATGTGTCTCTTTAGTTTATCAGGTTCTGTCTTGTGTTACGTGTCTGATTATAGTTGGTCACTAAAAGATTCCGCATCTATTACGACAAGAGATGTGCGCTATGAGAACGTCATGTATTTCACTTCTTCAAACAAAAAACGTCAAGTAGTTCGTTGAAAGTAAACAACAGAGAGATATGACGTAACAACAGGGTTGTTATGGATTTTAATAATATTGTAACGGTAAAGAAGAAGAAAAAAAATAACCAGCCAGGATTCATATTCCATAGAACAAGAGTAAAGCCAATCTTTATTCGTTGTTTATAGGTTTGGCCAATAAATTACAACATCAATGTCCTGTATGTGAATATTGCCTCTAAGAAGAGAAGAAAGATCTTATTCGTCTGTTGGCATCTTCAGAACCATAGCTTCACCATCTGCACAACACACGATTATAAGAAATTCGTTCACATTCTCAACATTTTACAATACTTAACTAATCCTTGTTTTATAACTAATCATGAAATGACCAAAAATGGTTTGTGTTTTATGATCTTTACTTACCCAGTGGTGTGTACTCCGGCAAACTTACATACTTGGGACAAGATTTTCTCGACGTCAAGTCTTTTGAACCAAGACAGTCCCTGGGCTGTTAGGTGATAAACATTTGAAAAGAAAACTGTCATGAACTGATGAATTCTCATAGCTTAGCAAATTGTTTGAACTTTAAACAATGCCAGTGATCAGATAGCTTAATGAATTTGCCATTTTAATGAAGGAAATCACCAATCTAAGATGATGAAAGAGATGTCGAATACAGACCTTGAAATCTTTGTAGAAGCATAAACGTATTTCATCGATTGCATCTCTTTTGCATACTACTTCAGGGTTGATATGAAATGCGTTCTGAATGGCTGTGACAATACCTCCTAGAGGATACTTCTCGCTGTTGGAAGCAACATAGCCAGCTTTATAAAGAACATCCTATTCAACATAGATCCAGATGTTAAAAAAACATTAAGAACTCTTCATGGAAATAAAATGTACAAATATGCCAAATTGATAAACTGATAAAGCAGAGAAAAATATAACATGTATATCATTAGCATGGTAAAACAAAACTATCAACACTCATTAACATGCTTAATATTGAATGGATAAATACAGAGTAACGAATTTTCTAAAACTCAGATCATTAACTAGCATTTGTGCAGACGATATGGAAATTGATATGCTGAAAATATCTGGTTGATCAATCTAGTTAGAGAACATTCAAAACAGTAAATGAAACATGCAAGTCAAGCTAAAGCATGCAAATCTTCTTTTTTAAGCCCAATCGTCTTGTTTAACTAATTCGCTAGTAGTAGGCATAAACTAAACTCTAGGAAGACTTACCGTGACATTATGCTTTAAGTAGATATTAAGCGTGGTAACGAAGTAACTATACTCATCACGAAAAACAGGAGAAGAGCAAGTCCCATGTTTCTCTGAAAAAAAAATTTCATCAAAACAAAATAGTTAAAGAGAAGAACCCATTTTTAATCGTATTAGCATGTTTCTGTATATAACGTTAAGTGAAGGAAATAAAGTTTACCCCACTGCCATCATGTGTTGCAAAAAGAGATAACATGAAACCCAACAAAATGAAAGTCAGTTAGTTTTGATCATGGGAGATACATACACGTATGGAGAGAAAGTAATAATCACCTCATGGCCCCAAAATGATCCTTTACCACCATGGCAAGATGATGGAGAACCACAACTGAGACTGGGCCAGTACTTTTCCATACCATCTATCAACGTTGAGATCTACAAATTTTTTTGTCTCCTATGAGAAAACTCCACTTATAAGCAGATTATGAATGTGTTATTTTACCTCCTTCTCATTGAAGTCGGATCGATAGCAACATGAAGGCCATGAACCGTCGTTATAGTCCGGCCATAGTCCATCTGCAGAGATTAGAGTTCATAATACTCAATGATTTTGTCGTGATAAGAGAGAAAAATCAGGTAAGAGCGAAGGGGGGGAAATAACAAGACAGAAAGTAGCAGTTTTTCAGCAAGCAAGTCTAGCATTTAACTCTTAGATACAGAACCGTTATCATAAACACAACAAGTTTCTTACTTTCAAATGTTTTTTTTTTTTTTTAAATCTTAAAAACAGTCAAAAGTAACAACTTTAAATTGTCACCAGAAAATCAAAACATGTACTAACATTGACTTGTTGTCAAACTGCAAAAATATAAAATTGAAAGAGAATAATAACTTACGGATGGTGAATTGAGTTGGAGCATCCGAGCTGTCAAACAAAAATAACACAAAAAAGATTAATCAAAGAGAGCAAAATACAAAAAAGGCTAATTCTTTTTCAAACAAGACAGACAAAATATGGGTTTGGTCCGAATAATTGAGAGAGAAACAAAGAAAGAAAGATTTTTTAGATCAAAGAAAACACATACCCTTGTCTACAGCAAGCGTTTTTGGAGCAGCAATGGCGAGTTCCACGGCAGTAGGTTCCAGGCCATTGGAGAGCCAGAGCGAAATAATCAAATTCTCTCTGTGACCTATTGACTTCGACGACGACGTCGTTTCCAGTCTCCGGTAGATTGTCTGAGCTGGAAAGAGTCGTCGTAGCCAAAAGGACTTGGAGGAGAAGAAGGAGAAGGAGAGATCTACGGGAGTACGCCATCGAGAAACTCTATCTGGTTTGGAATTCTTTTTCTTTCTTTTTTTTTTTGTCAACTTTTATACTAAGCCCTTGGGCTAAGCTAGGCTGTTACAAATAAAGATTCGCATCTTAATTGAATATTAGTTAGTACAGAAGATGTGCGCTGTAAAAACGTCATGTATTACACTTCTTTAAAACAAAAAAACGGCAAGTAGTTCGTTTTCAAGGAAACAACAACAGAGAGATGATGTTACAACAGTTTCGTTTTTAAAGACATAACTTAAACTCTAATCAGAATCTGAAGATTCTGAAAACTGATGAGGACTCAGCTCAGACACCATTTTTGACAGATTCTCCCTCATCTCCTGTAACTCTTCTCTCCCAAACCCCCATTCCCTCACCACATCTGATCCCATAGCTCCCCATTGGATCCCAAGCTTCTCTAGATTCACCATCCTACTCTCCAAGAACGGCAAAACCGCGCTAGATGATCTCCATCTTGTTGCTACCGGTACAGAGTGAACATCCAGCGAGCCTTTGTACGGAGAATCCGACGACACCGGACTGCTCAGGATCTCGCCTTTCCTCCCAACGAGGTTTCCAAATATAGAAGGAAACGGTAAAGGCACAGGGAGAGGACAACGTGAGACGGAGAGATTGCAAAACAACGGTTTGGTGTTGTTTTCCATCTGTTCGTAAGATGCATCAACAGCGTTCCTCACTTGTGAAACTGTTGCTTCTTTGTCTTCTGAGCTAAGAGCTCCAAGTACACACATCGACTCAACGGATTGATTGTCTTCTACATCTTCGGTTACTTCCGGTGTTAGTGTCTGCAGATCGGTTAAGAGAGTCTTCTCTAGTAGCTTCCCTGCTGGCATTGCAGAGTCCAAAATGGCAACTATGTTTTGTCTACCACGGTTGGTTAAAAGCTGCACCAGTGTGTTAACATCCATAGCGTTAGACGCTTCACTTGAATCTGAGCTTGTGTGTTGTTGCATTCTGAAAGGGAGTGTGCTTGAATGCAGAGCAGCTGCATACACTCCACTGCTTCTATAAGGCTTCTCATCTCCAAGATTAAGATACTTAGTTCCGCTCAAGGATGGTAAACCGATCGGAGTGAAGAGTTTACAAAAGGAAGAGAGTCTAGAGAACGATATGGCATCGTGAAGCTTGTTTGAAACTGTCTTCTTCTTCGAGCTACTCGTCTGATGACTCCTCAGGGAGTACAGCAACACAGGAATGTTAGTGTAGTCATCAGCCATCGTCTCTAGAAAATCACCTGCTAGAGCAGAGAATCCTCCAGAGTCATCCACGAGGAACTTGATGCCCTGAATGTGATCACACTCTTCCACGAAGAAACGGAGCCTGTCGCATATCTCCTCTCCACGTGAGGCCTCGGAGAAGACGTCTTTGCCGATTCCGTAGTTGTTAAAGTCCTGAGAGTCCATCCATAGTCCGCTCAGCTCGTAGAGACTCTGAGGATGGTAATGGGATTTGGAGAAGTCTGTCCAGCATTCAACACCTTCGTCTAAGCATCCAACAATGTCTTTGTCTTCAATCTCTGCTTGAACTTCTTCCTCGTACAAACTTTGCTGAAACAAGTTTCTTTTTCGAGGTTCGGATCTCTGAGTATCAACATCTCCAAACCTATACAAGACAGACAATGGATATACATATTCAACATCTCCAAACGAATCATGTTCAAGAAAAATGTACCAAAGCAGAAAAGATATAGCATTTTCCTGACCAGGTTTTAGAAGAGTCTGATCTTGATGAAGAAGCTTCGTTGTAGAGAGTACCGTGTGAGCTCATGGAGCCTAGTGACCCTGGAAGGTGAAAAGTTTCAGATGATATCAACTTATTAGCTTGCATATACATAAAACCACCACTTATATAACCCTTCTCATCTCCAAGATTAAGATACTTAGTTCCGCTCAAGGATGGTAAACCGATCGGAGTGAAGAGTTTACAAAAGGAAGAGAGTCTAGAGAACGATATGGCATCGTGAAGCTTGTTTGAAACTGTCTTCTTCTTCGAGCTACTCGTCTGATGACTCCTCAGGGAGTACAGCAACACAGGAATGTTAGTGTAGTCATCAGCCATCGTCTCTAGAAAATCACCTGCTAGAGCAGAGAATCCTCCAGAGTCATCCACGAGGAACTTGATGCCCTGAATGTGATCACACTCTTCCACGAAGAAACGGAGCCTGTCGCATATCTCCTCTCCACGTGAGGCCTCGGAGAAGACGTCTTTGCCGATTCCGTAGTTGTTAAAGTCCTGAGAGTCCATCCATAGTCCGCTCAGCTCGTAGAGACTCTGAGGATGGTAATGGGATTTGGAGAAGTCTGTCCAGCATTCAACACCTTCGTCTAAGCATCCAACAATGTCTTTGTCTTCAATCTCTGCTTGAACTTCTTCCTCGTACAAACTTTGCTGAAACAAGTTTCTTTTTCGAGGTTCGGATCTCTGAGTATCAACATCTCCAAACCTATACAAGACAGACAATGGATATACATATTCAACATCTCCAAACGAATCATGTTCAAGAAAAATGTACCAAAGCAGAAAAGATATAGCATTTTCCTGACCAGGTTTTAGAAGAGTCTGATCTTGATGAAGAAGCTTCGTTGTAGAGAGTACCGTGTGAGCTCATGGAGCCTAGTGACCCTGGAAGGTGAAAAAGTTTCAGATGATATCAACTTATTAGCTTGCATATACATAAAACCACCACTTATATAACCCTTGCTTGCGATTCCAATAATTGGTGTTCAGTAACCTTGAAACCAAGCAAATGAAATTCTATATTGATCATTGCATACAAAAGCATTAGCTTAGATCAATAGTACCTTTGAAGTTGAGTGAAAGCAGACGAGGAGTGTATGTAGAAACCCCCTGCACAAACATCACCACATAAACGTTGCTTACACTTTGAGATTCACAAAAAGTCAAAGAACTCTCTCAAGCTCACCTGCTGGGTTTCACCGGAGCGGTAGAGTACGTCCATGTTGAGATCATTGTTTCGAAAAATTGGATCGCTTTCTGGGTCACTCGCCAATCGGGAATCATGGTATGATTCTGATAATGATGCATTACAACTTCTTACACATAAATATGAAAGTGAATACTAATTCATGTCGCTAAGTTGTTTTTTGTAGACATTGATCTGTGGCTTACTTGGACTTCCTCCTTCAAATGGAGTCATTCCACAGTCTCCTATGCACACAAAGAGTCTTGCAGTCCTTAAGAGGCAGCAAATGCGAAAGAAAATGGTTCAGAAAGCCAAAGAATGCATCAGGGCAAAAGCAAGCAAGTCAGAGATCTATGGGAAGATGCAAGATGTGTTTATAGAAATGGAAACATCACCCAAGGCATGTAAAACATTTATACATTAGTTCATCTCTTATCAAGAACTTAATATCTCACGTGATATATGAAACTGGTTCAGGCTACCTCAGTGGTGAAAGAGCTAGAAAACTTGAAAGAAGCAGTGATGAAGGCAGACGATGGAGGTGGTGGAGGAGACACAAAGGGGAAGAAGTTTGATCCGGAAGTACATATTGAAGATCATTTGCCCGTTAGAGTTAATGAGCAGAGAGTGAGCAATCTCTTGCAATCAATTCTTGTTGGATTGTTGATATTTGCAGTACCACTTCTCAGAATGATACCAACTTCAGTTCTATGGGGTTACTTCACTTATATGGCCGTTGATAGTCTCCCTGGGAACCAATTCTGGGAAAGACTTATGTTACTATTCATCACTCCTGGTCGCCGTTTCAAGTACTAACATTCTTATTAACTCTTCTTATACATCAAATTTGTGAAAAATGTTCTGATGTTTGCATTTTGTTTTGCTTTTTAATCTGTGGACAGAGTTCTTGAAGGTTTACATTCATCATTTATGGAGATTGTACCATACAAGTCGATTGTTATGTTTACACTCTTCCAGCTTCTGTATTTTCTGATATGTTATGGAGTGACATGGATACCTGTAGGAGGGATTCTGTTCCCATTGCCATTCTTCTTCCTCATTGCGATAAGACAATACATCCTCCCCAAGATATTTGATCCAGCTCATCTTCAAGTTTTAGATTCTTCAGAGTATGAAGAGATGGCTGGTGCACCACATAATATTCCTTTGAGTTCGGTAGAGATCAGTGAGGACGAGTTTTACGATGCAGAGATTTTGGATGAGATTACTACTAGCAGAGGTGAACTCAAGCATAGAACCTTAAGTGTCAGGGAGGGCAGATCCCAAATGGTAACTCAAACCAATTTTAGAAATAAACTTTTTTTTATAAATCTTCTATGGTTTTCATCCTTTTTTACATTTTGTTTGATGTAAATACTTTCAGGTGTATCCGGAAAACAGTGGACATTCCTAAGTCTTGATACAGATCTTTGGAAGATGTTGCTTTCTAATAAACTGCAGATAAAATGCAAAATGATGTTTAGAGGCAAGAGAAGAAGTATGCATAAACAAAGATGGAGAAAAGCGAGTATACAACAACAAAACGTCCTCACTGTTTCTTCTATGAAACATTTTTTGTTTCCTCATTTTTGTTATAGTTTGCTCTCTACAAACTATTTACAGACAACACAAGCAAAAGAAAAAAGTACAGATTACAATTCTCTCATTTCTCTGCCTTTAGGACTAAAAATAGCAAGTTTTGTTTACTTCATTTTGTTTGTTAGAACTTAAAGTAAAAGCTGAGGATGATTAAACCTCTATGCTATGTTGCAAAATGAGGCTTTTAAGATATCACTGCCATAATGAGTCATTGGCTGAGAGAATCACTTTATTCACTGCAAGAAGTTGCATTTTTATCATCTTTTTTAGTTATAACAAAATTGATTGTAAGATATAATAACAACTCCATTGAAAAGTATAACAATTTCAGTGAAAGTACTAATTACCACATGGATTTAGGTTTAATATGAGGAATTTTAATGGTGAATTTTTTAATAAGAATTTTTCATCTTCAAAATAATAAAAGAAATATTTAATATAGTATAATTATATAGTTCAATGTTAATCTTTTTTAAACAATGTTATATCATTTACATGAAAACACATTGTCCAGAAGAGCACAACAAATAGTATCTTCTTGTATGGAGGCATGTAAATCTTATGCATCCATGTCAATCTTACCTATCAACCAAGCCGCTTAACAAAAATAAAATAATAACATTAGAATTAAACAAGATAAATAAAATGCGCTAAGATGACACAATGAAAAACAAGACTGTCCTATCATTTACTATTATTTAAAAAGTTACAAATTTCATTTACGAAATAATTCATGAATAAACTTAATATTAGAACTAACTAAAATGTCATATTAGATTGAATGCTCTAATCTATTGCGATTACCATATTCATTTCGGTGTTTATGTTACTCTGTCGAGGAGCTTGCCTCATCTCCTTTAATATTTTTATCTTCTTAGATGCTTCGTGACAATTTCTTATGTCTTACTTTAAACCATGTTTGAGGATATTTGGTATTATATATTATCAAAAATAATTGTAAGTGTGTATTAATAATACAAAAATAAATCAATAATAATCAAGAAATTGTTTGTTTGATCAAAAAACCCAAATAATTTTTATTGATAGTTAAATAAATGAAAATTCATTAAAATAGATATTTTATACTAGGGGATATGAGTCATATTTTAAAAATAAATATAGTCACTAAATAGGATATAGTATAATCTCTAAAGGATTCTATTGAAGTTTAAATAAAATAAAATAAAAAATACTTAAATCAAATCAAAAGACACAAGAATAATATAATTACATTTATTTCTGTAGTTTTTCTAAAACGATACAGTTAAAATATAAAATAATAAAATAAAAATATAAACTATCTTTAAGAAATTATACTTAAATCGTTATGCGCATGACATAGAAAACTCATATTTAGCTAACAAAATCAAAGATAAAGGAGAAATAAAATTATTCAACGCTGCCGTGCTCAACGTCTTAAGAAAAATGATGTTGCCTCAGTCTTTTCTCATATGACAAATTTTGGGAGTTCACATTTATTTATTATTTTATTCAAATTGCATATATTTGCCGTGCCGTAATTATTTAATTAATATTTATTATCTATGTTATTTAGTTTACTATTTTACATCATAATTGTTTCATGATGTTTTATTTTGACAAATTTTTGCTGTTTCATATTTTTATTAAATATTTTCAATTAATATAGTATTTTCACATTAGTTATATTAATTTATTACTGGTAACTTTACGTCTACATTGTTTATATTTAAATGAACATATAAAAACGATAAAGATAATCACAATCACCCGCATAATTTCGTATTAAATTTTCAATTTTACAATTTTTTCTTTTTGCTAGAACTAATATATAAGCCTTGAATATGTTTTATAAGTATATTAATTATATTTTTATAAGTAATTTATAGTAAAACTTTAGGATGTTTGTCTCCTAAAATTTTAAGCAGGGGGTTGACACGCTACATACTTAATTTTAGAATATTTGATTTAATAGAGTCAAGTTACAGCTTGATTTTTAATTTTCCAGATTAATTAAATCATTTATAATTTTATAATCTTAACTGATTTTCCCCAAAATATAATTAAGTTACAAACTAGCTAGTAATTAGAAAAGCATGCGCTTTGGGTTTAATTAGATGAATTTACACATGGCACTACAATTTCTTAGAAGTCTTTCATAGTTTTTCATATGACATATTTTCTCATACATTTAAAATTTTATTTAATTATTTGAATTTTGACATGAGTTTTGGGAATATTGACATGACCCAATATGTCATAATCACGTAGTCACACGAAGGAGCATTTTAGTTGGCCCATTACAGGCCCAATGTAGCTCGAGCCACGATGTTTTTAACTACCGTTGTAATTTTGCCCGTTTCGGTGAGGATAAAAAAATATGTGGGGGAAAACTGAAAAAATAAGAACCGTTGGATGCTAAGGGCATCATTATCCGGGTATTTTAGGAGGGGTTTTAGGGAGAAAAGGTATGGGAGGATCCCACAAAATGAAAAAATCCGTCGCTTAAGTTGCGAAATAGGAGACGTCTTTTGTGGGTTTTTGCGGGCCCACGACTGATTCTCTTTACTTAAAAAAAAATCAAATAAAACAAAAGAAAAAAGAAAAAAATAAGAAACGGAAGCGGTATCCGCGATGATGATGGTCTAATAGAAATGAATTGCTGAAATTAGACGTAAGATCTTCAGGTTTTGATGTCGTTAGAAGTGATCTATGGTATTGGGAATGTTGAGTGAGCGAGGATTTAATGTTGACATGGTTTAAGGCTGTATATTCTGCTGGTAGATCCATGTGGAAAATGATAGGTTGTGAAATGGTGATTGCATGTATGTTACTATGTACAGTGTTAAGATACATAAGAATTATGCAACTGTTCTTATGAATTTTGTAAATTGTGATTTAACTTGGATTGAATGTTGACACGGTCTAATGGAACCTACTAGGCTACAACGAACTTTCAGATTCATTTTTCTTGTCATCAACGCTGCTTCTCACCATAAATCTTTTGATAGTTTTCCTTAAATGTGATATGTTGCTGGTTATATTGTCACGTTTGGTGGCTTGAATAAAATCAGACAAAAGCAAGTCTTGAGTCTAGCTCAATGATTATGTTTGTATGTTAAAAATTGGACGAGCCATGTTGGTCTAACGCATTTTCATTGACATTTACATGCGACTAGTTAAATGGAGAGTTATAGTTTTATTTAAGAGAAACATGCCAATGCATAAAGTATTATAACCATTCACCTGCAGTAATCAACACATATTTTTATCAGCATTGCATATCCAAAGATGGGCACTAAATACACTGATCCGAGACTGTATATCAGCACTCTAACGAATGAAATTATGCAATTAAAACACTACAAGAAAACAGGCTAATACCGAGGGACAAAATCGTCGGTATGTCGTCGGAATAACCGTATTCCGACGACATACCGAGGAAATATGTCCTCGGAAAAAATTCCTCAGAATTTCATTTTTCCTCGGAATTTCCTCGGAATTTTCTGACGGAATTCCGAGGAAACATAATTCCGAGAAAACTGTGAGGACTATGGTTCGTCGGAAAATTCCGAAGAAGCATACCTTCGGAAAATTCCGAGGAAGCATGCCCTCGGAAAATTCCGAGGAAGCATGCCCTCGGAAAATTCCGAGGAAGCGTGCCCTCGGAAAATTCCGAGGAAGCATGTCCTCGGAAAATTCTGAGGAACACTGCCCTCGGAAAATTCCGAGGGAGATCTTCCTCGGAATATCCAAAAAAAATATTTAAAAAAAAAATAAATTAAAATTTCTAAATTTAAATTTGAAAATATAAAAATATTTAATAAATATATAAATGATTTTATAATATAAAAATATATTTTATATACAAAAAACATTTTCATAACCGAAAAATTAATTACAAAAATAGTTTTAATATATAAAAATAGTTTAATAATTACAAAAAATAGTTTTAATATATAAAAAATAGTTTTTGCAATTAAAAAAAAATAATGATGAAAAGTCATAACCCAAAATACAAAAAATTGCAAAAAATAGTTTTAAAAATATAAAAATATTTAATAAATATATAAATGATTTTATAATATAAAAAATATATTTATATACAAAAAACGTTTTCATAACCGAAAAATTAATTACAAAAATAGTTTTAATATATAAAAACTAGTTTAATAATTACAAAAAAATAGTTTTAATATATAAAAAATAGTTTAATAATTACAAAAAATAGTTTTAATATATAAAAAATAGTTTAATAATTGCAAAAAATAGTTTTAATATATAAAAAATAGTTTAATAATTACAAAAAATAGTTTTAATATAGAAAAAATAGTTTAATAATTAAAAAAATAGTTTTAATATGTAAAAAATAGTTTAATAATTATAAAAAATAGTTTTAATATATAAAAAATAGTTTAATAATTACAAAATAGTTTTAATATATAGAAAATAGTTTAATAATTAAAAAATAGTTTTAATATGTAAAAAATAGTTTAATAATTACAAAAAATAGTTTAAATATATAAAAAATAGTTTAATAATTACAAAAATAGTTTTAATATATAGAAAATAGTTTAATAATTAAAAAATAGTTTTGATATACAAAAAACGTTTTCATATTATATATACATAATTATCAATTAGATTTTTATAACCACAAAATTAATAAAAACTTAAAAAAAAATTCCATACCATAATCAAATTCTCAATAACAACAAATAATCACAATCCTCACAAAAAAACCATAATCAAACTATCACTACACAATCACACCATTCAACCTAACAAAAATCTATAAAAATCACCCTAACACCATAATCAAACTCGAATTTCGAATCTAAAAGAGAGGGATAGTGTCCTTACATGATTTGGGAGTGGAATTGAGGAGAAATCCACTTGAATCGCCGGAAATCGTCGAAGGAGGAGAGGGAGAGGCGGAGTTCGCGAGGAAGAGGAAGAGAGAAATGGGGAAGAAAGGTCTGCTCGACCTAATTATGAAATGAAAATTCGACGGCAAATGTCCGTCGAATTTCCAGTATAATTTAATAGGTTCCTCGAATTTCCTGAAACCATTAATTTAATTTTCGCAAATATTTGGCGGTTTGGATTGCGGGTAATGAAAATATTCCGAGGAAAGTATCTTCTCGAATTTCCTCGAATATTCTCGAGGAAATTCGAGAAATATTAAAACCACTACCTTCCTCGAATTTCCTCGGAATATTCGAGGAAATTCGAGGAACCAGGGTTTTAAACAAAACCAGTACCTTCCTCGAATTTCCTCGAATATTCGAGGAAATTCGAGAAATATTAAAACCACTACCTTCCTCGAATTTCATTTTTCCTCGAATTTCTCGAATATTCGAGGAAATTCGAGGAACCAGGGTTTTAAACAAAACCAGTACCTTCCTCGAATTTCCTCGAATATTCGAGGAAATTCGAGGAATTATGGTTCGGGGTTTCAAAACATCAATTTTTTGCCGTATTTCATTTATTATACAAATGCAATGCATACCATTGAGGATTCTTTGTATAGATGATCATAAACCATGAGATAACAAAATTTCAAAAATAATGGTAAGTATTCCCTTTAACGCTTATTAAAATGTATAAGTGTTTCTCTTATAATGTGTGGTTTTCGCTCATGCAATCGTAAAAGTGTTTGTTATCGTAAAACACCAAAGTTTGACTTTATAATCTGGTTAAGACACTTAATGAAGGTTATATACGTGTTATTCAATCCGCGAAACGTTGTTTTCGGTTTAAAATCCCTAGTTCCTCGAATTTCCTCGAATATTCTCGAGGAAATTCGAGGAACCAGGGTTTTAAACAAAACCAGTACCTTCCTCGAATTTCCTCGAATATTCGAGGAAATTCGAGGAACCAGGGTTTTAAACAAAACCAGTACCTTCCTCGAATTTCCTCAGAATATTCGAGGAAATTCGAGGAATTATGGTTCGGGGTTTCAAAACATCAATTTTTTGCCGATTTCATTTATTATACAAATGCAATGCATACCATTGAGGATTCTTTGTATAGATGATCATAAACCATGAGATAACAAAATTTCAAAAATAATGGTAAGTATTCCCTTTAACGCTTATTAAAATGTATAAGTGTTTCTCTTATAATGTGTGGTTTTCGTTCATGCAATCGTAAAAGTGTTTGTTATCGTAAAACACCAAAGTTTGACTTTATAATCTGGTTAAGACACTTAATGAAGGTTATATACGTGTTATTCAATCCGCGAAACGTTGTTTTCGGTTTAAAATCCCTAGTTCCTCGAATTTCCTCGAATATTCTCGAGGAAATTCGAGGAAATATTAAAACCACTACCTTCCTCGAATTTCCTGAATATTCTGAGGAAATTCGAGGAACCAGGGTTTTAAACAAAACCAGTACCTTCCTCGAATTTCCTCGAATATTCGAGGAAATTCGAGGAATTATGGTTCGGGTTTCAAAACATCAATTTTTTTGCCGATTTCATTTATTATACAAATGTAATGCATACCATTGAGGATTCTTTGTATAGATGATCATAAACCATGAAATAACAAAATTTCAAAAATAATGGTAAGTATTCCCTTTAACGCTTATTAAAATGTATAAGTGTTTCTCTTATGATGTGTGGTTTTCATTCATGCAATCGTAAAAGTGTTTGTTATCGTGTAAAACACCAAAGTTTTACTTTATAATCTGGTTAAGACACTTAATGAAGGTTATATACGTGTTATTCAATCCAAAGCGTTGTTTTCGGTTTAAAATCCCTAGTTCTCGAATTTCCTCGAATATTAGGAAATTCGAGAAATATTAAAACCACTACCTTCCTCGAATTTCTCGAATATTCTGAGGAAATTCTGAGGAACCAGGGTTTTAAACAAAACCAGTACCTTCCTCGAATTTCCTCGAATATTCGAGGAAATTCGAGGAATTATGGTTCGGGTTTCAAAACATCAATTTTTTTGCCGATTTCATTTATTATACAAATGTAATGCATACCATTGAGGATTCTTTGTATAGATGATCATAAACCATGAAATAACAAAATTTCAAAAATAATGGTAAGTATTCCCTTTAACGCTTATTAAAATGTATAAGTGTTTCTCTTATGATGTGTGGTTTTCATTCATGCAATCGTAAAAGTGTTTGTTATCGTGTAAAACACCAAAGTTTTACTTTATAATCTGGTTAAGACACTTAATGAAGGTTATATCGTGTTATTCAATCCAAAACGTTGTTTTGGTTTAAAATCCCTAGTTCCTCGAATTTCCTCGAATATTCGAGGAAATTCGAGAAATACTGAAAACCACTATCTTCCTCGAATTTCCTCGGAATATTCTGAGGAAATTCGAGGAACCAGGGTTTTAAACAAAACCAGTACCTTCCTCGAATTTCCTCAGAATATTCGAGGAAATTCGAAATTATGGTTTGGGGTTTCAAAACATCAATTTTTTTGCCGTATTTCATTTATTATACAAATGTAATGCATACCATTGAGGATTCTTTGTATAGATGATCATAAACCATGAAATAACAAAATTTCAAAAATAATGGTAAGTATTCCCTTTAACGCTTATTAAAATGTATAAGTGTTTCTCTTATGATGTGGTTTTCGCTCATGCAATCGTAAAAGTGTTTGTTATCGTGTAAAACACCAAAGTTTGACTTTATAATCTGGTTAAGACACTTAATGAAGGTTATATCGTGTTATTCAATCCAAAGCGTTGTTTTCGGTTTAAAATCTAGTTCCTCGAATTTCCTCGAATATTCGAGGAAATATTGAAAACCACTACCTTCCTCGAATTTCCTCGAATATTCTGAGAAATTCGAGGAACCAGGGTTTTAAACAAAACCATACCTTCCTCGAATTTCCTCGGAATATTCGAGGAAATTCGAGGAATTATGGTTTGGGGTTTCAAAACATCAATTTTTTTTTGCCGTATTTCATTCATTATACAAATGTAATGCATACCATTGAAGATTCTTTGTATAGATGATCATAAACCATGAAATAACAAAATTTCAAAAATAATGGTAAGTATTCCCTTTAACGTTTATTAAAATGTATAAGTGTTTCTCTTATGATGTGTGGTTTTCGTTCATGCAATCGTAAAAGTGTTTGTTATCGTGTAAAACACCAAAGTTTGACTTTATAATCTGGTTAAGACACTTAATGAATGTTATATCGTGTTATTCAATCCATGGCGTTGTTTTGGTTTAAAATCCCAGTTCCTCGAATTTCCTCAGAATATTCGAGGAAATTCGAGAAATACTGAAAACCACTATCTTCCTCGGAATTTCCTCGGAATATACCGAGGAAATGTTTCTTCTTCGGAATTTCCTCGGAAAATTCCGAGGAAATTCCGAGGAAACCACATTTCTTGGTTTCCTCGGTATTTCCTCGGTTTTTGGTCAGAAAATTCCGAGGAACTCATTTTCCCTCGGTATGTCCCTCAGAATAACGATGTTTTCTTGTAGTGAAAAATATTTCCTTGTGCCAAATTTCCTCAATGCTCTCTTTACGATAATAATCTCAAGTATGCTCTCCATATATCATTATGCGCCATACACAAGTAAGCTAGAACAAAAAGTTACATACATAGAGGCCTCGTTCACGGCAGCTACTTCGCGTAGCATTCTGATACAGTGTGCCTGTCGAGTTTTAAAAAAGCATGTATATATATTAGTGATCAATGTCCAAAAGAAACACACACATGTCAGTCAATCTAGTAACCAATACATGTTAACGTAAAAAGGTACCAAGGGATATTCCACATTATGAGTACATACCCGGGAAGGCTACGATTTTGGCATACAGACTGAGACACCGGGACACTCTCGAGCAAAATGACGAAAAGGCACTTGCTCACGTACACATCTTTTGCCAGTGATCATTTTCCATTGTCCAGCGAGAAGAGAAAATAGATTATTATATAGAGATGGGGATAGAGATATAAGTTTGTGGGGATGCTAGCTATAAAGTATTGATGGAGGAGGAAATGAAGTAAAGTTCACTGCGAGGATATTAACTAATGTTGTTTGCGTTAAATAGGCTTATAGTAGAATAATGGGATTCATCTTCAACAATGAGACATATATAGCCATGAAGTATCTTTTGAGATTTGAATATAATTAAGCAAAATACAAACTAAGAGTAGTGATCGGGCTTCTAGTGTTAAGTTTGTTACAATTTGTGGAATGATAGAATTACATCACAAATACAAGTGTTACCTGCAGGATATATATAGTATTTATTTTTGTGTTTTAATGAAATGCAAACTCTAAAGAATTTTGTGACGACCCATCACCCGCGACCTGCGTGGTCCTAACCCCTCAGGTGGGAGGCAGCCTCCACATCCCCATTGTGAAGATTAGCTTGGTTAAGACACTTAATGAAGGTTATATACGTGTTATTCAATCCGCGAAAACGTTGTTTTGGTTTAAAATCCCTAGTTCCTCGAATTTCCTCGAATATTCGAGGAAATTCGAGGAAATACTGAAAACCACTATCTTCCTCGAATTTCCTCGAATATTCGAGGAAATTCGAGGAAATTCGAGGAAATACTGAAAACCACTATCTTCCTCGAATTTCCTCGAATATTCGAGGAAATTCGAGGAATTATGGTTTGGGGTTTCAAAACATCAATTTTTTGCCGTATTTCATTTATTATACAAATGTAATGCATACCATTGAAGATTCTTTGTATAGATGATCATAAACCATGAAATAACAAAATTTCAAAAATAATGGTAAGTATTCCCTTTAACGCTTATTAAAATGTATAAGTGTTTCTCTTATGATGTGTGGTTTTCGCTCATGCAATCGTAAAAGTGTTTGTTATCGTGTAAAACACCAAAGTTTGACTTTATAATCTGGTTAAGACACTTAATGAATGTTATATACGTGTTATTCAATCCGCGAAAACGTTGTTTTGGTTTAAAATCCCTAGTTCCTCGAATTTCCTCGAATATTCGAGGAAATTCGAGGAAATACTGAAAACCACTATCTTCCTCGAATTTCCTCGAATATTCGAGGAAATTCGAGGAAATTCGAGGAAATTCGAGGAAATACTGAAAACCACTATCTTCCTCGAATTTCCTCGAATATTCGAGGAAATTCGAGGAAATTCGAGGAATTATGGTTTGGGGTTTCAAAACATCAATTTTTTGCCGTATTTCATTTATTATACAAATGTAATGCATACCATTGAAGATTCTTTGTATAGATGATCATAAACCATGAAATAACAAAATTTCAAAAATAATGGTAAGTATTCCCTTTAACGCTTATTAAAATGTATAAGTGTTTCTCTTATGATGTGTGGTTTTCGCTCATGCAATCGTAAAAGTGTTTGTTATCGTGTAAAACACCAAAGTTTGACTTTATAATCTGGTTAAGACACTTAATGAAGGTTATATCGTGTTATTCAATCCATGAAAACGTTGTTTTCGGTTTAAAATCCCTAGTTCCTCGAATTTCCTCGAATATTCGAGGGAATTCGAGAAATACTGAAAACCACTATCTTCCTCGAATTTCCTCGAATATACCGAGGAAATGTTTTCTTCTTCGAATTTCCTCGAATATTCGAGGAAATTCGAGGAAACCACATTTCTTGGTTTCCTCGGTATTTCCTCGGTTTTGGTCAGAAAATTCGAGGAACTCATTTTCCTCGGATGTCCCTCGAATAACGATGTTTTCTTGTAGTGAAAAATATTTCCTTGTGCCAAATTTCCTCAATGCTCTCTTTACGATAATAATCTCAAGTATGCTCCATATATCATTATCGCCATACACAAGTAAGCTAGAACAAAAGTTACATACATAGAGGCCTCGTTCACGGCAGCTACTTCACAGAAGCATTCTGATACAGTGTGCCTGTCGAAGTTTTAAAAAGCATGTATATATATTAGTGATCAATGTCCAAAAAGAAAACATGTAAATGCATGTGTTATGTTTAGTGATTATTTTGTTTGAATAAAGATAACAAATGAAGGAAAAACTTATTAAATACTAAATTGAGAATGCTTTGACGACTCAATTTTTCTTAAAAAGGATATGCATTTGTGGAACTCAGTCAAGGTGAAACCTTAAAATCTACTTACGACACCCTATAATGAGAGAGTTACTATTTTTATAGGTGGGAAACAATTTTTTTTTTGTAACTGCGTGAGAAACAAATTTTGACAAAGGCAAATTTACCAAAAGAAGAAAACAATATATTTTTATTCTTTATCAAAACAGTTTTTGATATATATAGGTGCGACATATCATTGGTACCTGTTTCAGAAAAATATTTAATTTGCAAAGCAAGTAAGTTCGCAAAAGTGCAAATGTGTTAAAATAGAAAACGAAGCCTTGTTATAATAAAACTTGCAGAAATAGTTCAAACAGCCAAAAACGACATTAACGTTAAAATAAAATAGAGAGTTTTGCTTAATAAGTATAGAAAGTAGGGGTTTTGCTTCGGCAACTGTAGCTATGCCATGAGGGCCTTTTTTTTTGATTCTCAACTGCAACAACAGATGAGGATGGCTGATGGTTGGCACTTGTAGTTTCACCACCTTCTGCCCCACACCACTTGCTACCTCTGCCAAAGTGTAATCAGCACCAAGCCACCAACAGAGCCATTAGATTCTCCACAGGCACATCATCATTAGGTTCCTGGCCATCTCGTTGGTGATATCAAAGTGATTAACATGAATATATATAATTCAAAGAGATGTAGAAAAACTCGGTAATAGGTACCAACATGTCAACAAAGTCTGGGAGTGGTGGACGCTGCTGCTCAGTGATGGTATGGGATATGGTGAAGGTTTGGTGCTTAGATGTGAAATTGAACTTGCCTAACTTGAGCTGGAACTAATTTCTGCCACTCACAAGTTACAAGGATATATATATGGGTGACTCCTTAACATGGCATGTGCATAGAGAACGTACAAGTAAGGGGTGTGAGTTTTAATTTACATATTATTCAAAAAAAAAAGGTGTGTTCCTTCCAATAAGTGATCATCAATCTACGTACCAGGGTATGTATGGGTGACTGCTTGACGTTCGTTCGTGTGCCTAATATAACATATACAAAAATATAACATGGGATACCAAAAAAGTGAGACGTACTTGTCGTTTTCCTCGAGGGTATTAAAGGAAAAAAAAGTCACCCTGCGATTTGGTAATCATCATTTACCGCGTCCGCCTAGGCTATATGTAGTGGACCCACAAAACGGTTACGAGACACTATGTAGCTAATATTATTCTCAATTTTTTATTATTAAATTTTTTTTAATAGATTATTAATTATCTTGAAAATAAATGATCTATTAGATTAAAAATAAAATATTTTATACAATGTTGTTTATATACAATCGGTTTGGATTTACGAATCCATGACTAGTTCAAATAGTATAGTTATTGTAAATATAATAGTCTATTTATTTTAATCATGATATTATAAAACTAATTTATATTTTATAATCATTTCTCAACTAATTTTGTTTATTTCCAAAATATACATATATATGCATGTTATATAAAACAAAAAGAAAAAATAGGGATCCCACAAACGTTTCGTGAGCCTCCCCCACAGGATCTCCTCTGCCTCGTCCGTAGAGTATCAGCCCACTTTTCAGGTTTGTATATAAATACAGACAGTGGTTTCCTCTCTCTCTCTCACTCACTCACTCACTTTTGCTAACAATATGGCAGAAAGAGAGGTAGCGAGAGCGAACGCGATGATCGATACTGAGAAGAAGGCCGTCGACGAGGGAAACATTAAGGTAGCTGAATCTCTAAGTACTTATTACTTGTTTTCCCCTTTTCTATTAAGAAATTGATATAAGATTTTGTTGTTTACTCCATACTCTGGTTTCTTAGATGACGTTGGAGAAGGATGACGTTGGAAAAGTGGAGGCGGTTGATGAGGGAAACATTCAGGTAGCTGACTTACTTGTTTTGTTTTCTGTTAAGAGATCGATCGATCTACTGGTTTTGATTTTACTCTGTTTTCGTGGATAGGTGGAGAAGGATGAGACCGAGGGAAAAGTGGAGGTTTCATCTGAGATGGAGGAGGGGCAGCTAAAGGGAAAAGGAAAAGTTGAGGAGGAGGAGGATGTGACTGTGCAAGGCGAGGTAGTTTCACCTCTATTTACTTTTTTGATCTTACTCTGTTTTTTTTTTTGTAATCGATTTAAGCATGCATTGTTTTGATCTTACTCTGATTTTTTTTTTAATCTACTCGTTGGAGTTGGATGAGCCTAAGGCTGAGCTGGTTATTTTTTTCTGTTCTCAGGTGATTTGTTTTGCGTCATCTGTTTCGTTTAAATCTGGAACCAACGATTTCTCTGGTTATTTTTTTTTTTTTCTGTTCTTATGTGATATGCTGTTGGTCATCTGTTTTGAGATTATTATGTGTTTTACCTCTATTTGCTTTTTTGATCTTACTCTGTTTTTTGTAACCGATTTAAGCATGCACTGTTCTGATCTTACTCTGTTTTTTTTTTATCTACTCGTTGGAGTAGGATGAGCTGGTTATTTTTTTTTCTGTTCTTATGCGATTTGTTTTGGGTCATCTGTTTCCATTAAATCTGGAACCAACGATTTATCTCTCTCTCTCTCTCTCTATCGGATCGTTTTGGAGATGATTATTTATGTGTGTTTTGCAGAAGCTTCCCAAGAAGAAAGAAGGAATGGAAGCTTTGAGGCAGAAACGCAAGAACTGGGAAGATAATAAGAAGAAGAGGAGCTCAGATCGTGCCTCACGCAACGCAGAGATCAAGGCCAAAGAAAAGGAAGCCAATGAGAATCTCAACAATGCAAGACAGATCCAAGGATGCGATTTTGAGTTTGATCAAAGTTACATTAACCAACTTAAGAAAGACGCAGCCGCCGCAAGATCCCACCGCAAGTGATTCTCGGATGTTTCACTTTATTACTCCTTAGCATGACAATTGCTGGATATTCTCGTTTTCAATTTCTTGCTGGATATTCTTGTTTTCAATTTCGTACTTTGTTTTCAATTGAAGAAGTTTGATGGTTTCCCGCAAATTATAATTAAGTCACAAATAGCTAGTAACTAGAAAAAGCATGCGCTTTGGGTTTTAATTAAATGGATTTATACATGGCACTACAATTTCTTAGAAGTCTTTCATGGTTTTTCAAATGACATATTTTCTCATGCATTTAAAATTTTATTTAATTACTAGTTGTATTCCGGCGCTACGCGCCGGATTCGTATATTTTATTTTTTAATAAGTTCAAATTTTTTTTGATTAAATTGATAGTGATTAGTGATGTATTTCTTTGTTTTGAAATTACTTAAATAGAAAAAAAATAGCATAAATGGTTTTAACCGAAGGATTCAATGAATAAATAGTTGATAGTTGTAACAAAGTAAATATAATTGAACATGATATAAAAAAAATCGATGTCCAAAAAGAAAACATGTAAATGCATGTGTTATGTTTAGTGATTATTTTGTTTGAATAAAGATAACAAATGAAGGAAAAAACTTATTAAATACTAAATTGAGAATGCTTTGACGACTCAATTTTTCTTAAAAAGGATATGCATTTGTGGAACTCAGTCAAGGTGAAACCTTAAAATCTACTTACGACACCCTATAATGAGAGAGTTACTATTTTTATAGGTGGGAAACAATTTTTTTTTTGTAACTGCGTGAGAAACAAATTTTGACAAAGGCAAATTTACCAAAAGAAGAAAACAATATATTTTTATTCTTTATCAAAACAGTTTTTGATATATATAGGTGCGACATATCATTGGTACCTGTTTCAGAAAAATATTTAATTTGCAAAGCAAGTAAGTTCGCAAAAGTGCAAATGTGTTAAAATAGAAAACGAAGCCTTGTTATAATAAAACTTGCAGAAATAGTTCAAACAGCCAAAAACGACATTAACGTTAAAATAAAATAGAGAGTTTTGCTTAATAAGTATAGAAAGTAGGGGTTTTGCTTCGGCAACTGTAGCTATGCCATGAGGGCCTTTTTTTTTGATTCTCAACTGCAACAACAGATGAGGATGGCTGATGGTTGGCACTTGTAGTTTCACCACCTTCTGCCCCACACCACTTGCTACCTCTGCCAAAGTGTAATCAGCACCAAGCCACCAACAGAGCCATTAGATTCTCCACAGGCACATCATCATTAGGTTCCTGGCCATCTCGTTGGTGATATCAAAGTGATTAACATGAATATATATAATTCAAAGAGATGTAGAAAAAACTCGGTAATAGGTACCAACATGTCAACAAAGTCTGGGAGTGGTGGACGCTGCTGCTCAGTGATGGTATGGGATATGGTGAAGGTTTGGTGCTTAGATGTGAAATTGAACTTGCCTAACTTGAGCTGGAATATGTAGGTTTTTCCCACAATATCAGAGATAAACTGGGGGATCTCGTTGTATACATGAGTCACACGTGTACCCTGAACTCAGTGATGGGTGAAAACATAATTTAATCATTGATATAATATAAATATTAAGGTGGGTTTCATTGCTATACACAGAAAAGTAAGAGACTTGGTTAAAATTAAATGCTTGAAAGAGGGAACCTATACCAAAATCTGCGCAACTCCAGATGCTTGAATGCTTTATCTGTCTGAGTACCAGTGACTTTGGCGGTACACAGAAACAGTATGTCAACAACACCTAAAAACAGTATAGTCAACACTAACCAAGAGAGTAATCAAGCTGTTGTAGAACGTCAGAGCAGAAGGTAGCGGTCTTGCCGGTTCCAGATTGAGCTTGCTGGATCACATCAAGACCCTTGCAGAATGGCATAACTCCTCTCTGCTGAATAGCAGAAGGCTTCTCAAAAACTGGTCACATGTTTTAAGATTATATGATAGACCACAGCAGAAAAATACAAACTTTATAACAATATAACAAAACATAATGAGTTTGTTTATAGAACGTGTTGTCAAAAGGATAATGTCTCACATACCGTAGACATAAAGTCCCCTTAGAATCAGAACTGAGTTCCATTGCATCAAAGCGGTCACAGACTTCAGCATAAGTCCTGTAGAAGGTTTCCTCTCCTTCCTCACCGAGTCTGAAAAGTATCTATCAACTCAGTTGTCTCAGACACTGATTAGGTTATAGACTGATTCAGAAAATTTCAGTTGGTATCGAACCTCCCAAAACCAAAAAAACAGACTTCGACCGTAGTTGAACAAATCAGGGTGAAGGAATTCGCCATGGACGATCATCCGCCGTGTTAGAGCATCGTCCGTCGTTCAGATCGGCAAGGAGAGTGTACGAAGACGCCATCGAAATCGGTTGCTATGAAAAAGTATGGGAACGGCGCTTGAGGTTTCTGTAGAATTTCATCGTCGAAGTGGCAGACGTAAGAGGAAGACGAAACCTAATTCTGAATGGGTCTCTAACAGGGCTTTAGGTTCGGGCCTAATATGTATATGTAATAAAAGACTTGTTCACTTAAATCGTCTAAAATAAAAATCACTTAAAAACTGCAGAACCGGATCGCGTGACATACACAAACCATTCACATGCTGACACTTGGCGTCAAACCCCCCACTCTAAAAAGCGACGTGGATAGCTTAAAATGGCAGATATGTCAACTTTATTATTAAAGATAAGTATAAGGAGTATGTATAATTGTTTGATATCCGTTAACATGGTTGTAGAATGTAAACATTACAACTTGATTTTCATGGGATTGTAGTACAATTAGTCAGAGCACCACTTTGTTATAGCGAAAGCGCCAGTTTTGAAACTCATAAGTCCAAGTGGATTCAATAAAAAAAAATCTTTGTTTTGATATTATTTATTCTTGTGTTTCCAATAATTTTTTTATTTACTTTCTTTAATTTAAGTTTAGTTGAATTAAAGAAATCGGGGAAGTTTATTTTTAATTTATTTTGCTTGATCTTTGTTTTTGAAATGTGAAGGCAATACAAAAATAAATTTCCTATTTGTCGCTCTTACGAATTTTTTCTTTTATTTTTAAAATTTATATACAATGAGTTATATTTTTTTATCTTATTGTATATTTTGATTATGTATTAATCTTTAACTATGGTCATCAATATTTTTTTTTGTTAAAGTGTTTAACCTCGATTTTGTTGACCAAATTAACATTTTTCTTCTGATTCACTTTTTTATTTTTATAGAACTGAATTTATAAAAAATGTAAAGGAATATTATAAATGAATTTCTCTTCTTTTGATTTTTATAGATTTTTCAATTTATATTTTAGGTATTTTGTCTAAATTTATTATTTGTTAACTAAGCTCTTCACCAAGCTCAAGTTATGGATTGTCACAAATTACTATTTCTATTTTTTATATTTTGTTATTTTTATTTTCCAAAACCATTTTTTGACTTTGTATTAATATTTGAGTAATGTTTTCATTCTCTTTTTTTTTTTTTATTAATTTCTAAGCCCTGGCTTGGATTCACTTTTTGTATGGGTTTGATAAAATGTGAGAAACAATATTGTAAACATTTTTTTATTTTTATGTCATTTTTTTGCAATTAATGTGTTTTAATTTTATTATGTATTTCGAATTATTGTATATTAACAGAAAAATTGATGTCAAACATTTGGTTGTATTAAAAATTATATTAATTATATGGGTTACTAAGTAGTTTGTTAATAGCAGTGATCTAAATCATAAAAATGATAAATATAGAATAGCTAACTAACTTTAAATATTATGATGATATATGTCTTATATTTTTTGTAAATAAGGTTCCCTGGGAAAAATTACTATAGTAATTTGTACTTTATAATATTAAGTAGTTGGATTTGTTCTGAATTCTACATATGTAGAGAGGTAGGGACCCAATGGTTCATAAATTTGAATTTGTACTCTTCCATGTTTACCATAACGTTTCTATACTTTCAATATAATTATTGAATTTTAATAGTGCTAGACTCAATGTATAAGAATTTACTGTTGTAATCCTTATATCTTGGTGCTACTTCTTAAACATTCTTATTGGACATTAGTTTATTAAGCAGACTTTGTTTCATGGTATTAGACATATTTTAATGGATCTGAACATATTTAAATATGTATACGGTTCAACAAAGTTATATGCATAAAAACTTCTTCAAGGCTACATGTCACGTGTGTGCAAACTATGCATACTGTGAGTAGAAAGGTCAAGCAGGCAACCATTCGACTGCAGCTGCAGTTTAATATGTAAGTATGAAGATAAAATTCTTAAAATTCCCAACGATCTAGAGAAAGACCAAAGATAAATAATGCAAAACAGTTTCAAAACTATAATAAGCTCTTTGACAAAGTTAATGTATAGCTTCAATTTCTTATTATGGACGATGATAAGTATAGGTTATGACGATATTCAGCTAAACATTACAGGGATCATCGAAAGCCCCCATTTTTGCCTCCTAAATCAATCCTAAGCCCTAACTTGATAATGAAGGTTTTTTATATGAGATATTTATTGATTTGCAAAGATCTATGTGATTGCTTCGTATCTGTCATGACCATTAGAACTGTATAACCCAACTGCTAACTCAGAAGGCTGAGATCTTAGCTTGGCAACTTCAGATAGAGACATCCCACTGCCGCTAAATGTGGAGGAAGGAAGCAACAGAGAGGACTTGGTTTGCAAGGGAAGTGACAATAAACGAACACAAACTCAAAAAGAAGTTACCATGCTGAGATTCCCAGGACCCTTTGTCTGAGAAGAAAGAAGTGGAACGGGGCTGCTGATTGTAGGCAGTGGCATTGTGTGGACCACCAAGTCCCCAAAGAGGGTTTCCTGTGGATCTAGCATTCTGGCTGAGAGCGGAAAGCATGAGTGTCTCGTTGATGAGAGAGAAATTTTAGCTCCTGTCTGGTCCCTAACCAAATGTGATTCCCTGTGGATCTAGCATACTGGCTGAGAGCGGAAAGCATGAGTGTCTCGTTGATGAGAAAGAAATTTTAGCTCCTGTCTGGTCCCTAACCAAATGTGATTCCCTGTTAAATCATATGAACAAAAAGTCCAAAAATAAAATCAGAGGAAACAAACTAAGAATGCATGTGCAAAGCAATGACATATCTAATATTTGGATAATGTTGCCCATGTAATATGAGAAAGCATAGTTGAAGCTCTTGCGAAAACCACCGTAAACCTCCGTTTGAGTGTTCCTATCAAGAATAGGAATTTGTATATATACATGCATATTCAAGAATTAGAATACTAAACATAGACCGATCATGAACTGCAATTAAAATATGATTCAAGGATAATTCTAATTAAGAATTTGATTTTTTTTAATCCAAAAAGTGTATTTACATGGATGATTCAAACATGCAAAGTTGAATACTCTGCAATAACGTGCAATACAGCTAAAATAGATTAGTAAAAAATTCAACACTATCAACATAAAAAAAAAGAAGAAAGACAGTAGAGTACGTGCTGCAAGAGAACTGCCTATTGAGAACAGATAGGAAACTGCATTATCCCAATTCAACCATTAGTAGGCCATATCATCCAAGTGACGCTACAAAGCATATCACAACATGGTTACATCTTAACAACATTAGCTGGTTGAGAACAATAAGTAGCAAAAGTAAGACATATCAGCAGGCTCGTTTACTCACCAACCATGTATGAGCTAGCAGAGTTACTGCAGCCAACAAAAGAGCAATCTAAAAGGAAGAGACTGCCACCATCAGACTCAATATCTTCACCACGTGCACAATTGTCCTTAAAACAAAGATTATGTAAGGTCTGAGTAAGGAATGTAGAGAGCAGAAAACAACATTAAAGCAATGCACTTTCAAAATCACCCCATAACGGAAGTTGGTTATAAACATGAATCACCCAACTCAAAACTATAGAAATTGCGTTTTAAGTAATGAATTCTGTCAAGATCAAGAGCTAACCTTGGTGAACGCCGCAGTCGGAAAGAGCAGTGTTGCGTTCAGGGGGGTTGAAGAGATAAGACCAGACGTGACTTTCTTCCTCGTAATTTTTGCACTTCGAATGAACTACACACCCATAAGAATACATGCATAATTCATCGAATGCATGATTGTTAGCCTTCCAAACCCATAAGAATACAATGCTTAATATAAATTTAGACAGGAGAAAGGTAAACACTTTATTTTAAATCTTTCTTCGGCATAAATAAAACAGATTATATAAAAAAAGAGCAAGAGCATTTGAGGTTCATATCTGCTCATTGCTACAGTTAGGTTGACGTTGTGTCTGACTCACATGTTCCACACCTCCGAAAAAGAAACTTCATCTGTGGAAGAATACATCTTAGAATCAGTTTAACATGTTCAATTAAAGGCTTTACCATAAAACTGAAACAGGAAGTTCAAAATCTATTTAACATGTTCAATTAGCAAAAACTATCATTTTTGGAGCAAAAGCAAAAACTCTCAGTTTAATCAGTGAAAGACAAACACTTTATGCTAATCAGTTCGTATAAACTTGCAAAACTAACCATTACTGGCAGGGAAGCTAATACAAAATTGAAACCTCACGTTCTGAAGCTTTATTTTAAAAAAATGAATAGGGATTTTCTACCTACATTATGGTTGAAACGAATCTGATTCCTGCAAGAAAGAAAAACAGAGCAGAATATATATATATATATATATATATATATATACTTTGAAAATCGGAGACTGGATATGAATTAGGCGACAAAAAATCGGAGACTGGATATGAAATTGGGCGACAAATACTAACCAAACATTCGGCATTAAGAGCGATTCGACCATGGACAGGGGAGAAGAAACACAGCCTTCACACCAAATACCTATGCTACTATGTTTACCATTTTGGATCCTCGAGATCGATTGAAACCGAATTTTTGTAAAAATCATTTTTCACTTTCATGTTGCTTATAAAGAGGGGGAGAAAGAGGGGAAGTTGAAGAGGATTCAAGTATTGATGAAGTTAATAGGAGAAGATAGAAGTGATAGAGAAACCGCAAAAGCAACGAAGAGGAAGAACAGAACGACATTATTACACAAGCCCATTTGGTTTTAATCAAAGAAAGACGCACACGCGCGGGACGAAATCACTTCGCGTGAATGCCACAGACTCCCTACTGACTCGACACGTGGCGATAAACCCCCCATCCCAAAAAGCGACGTGGATAGCTTAAAATGGCAGATATGTCAACTTTATTATTAAAGATTTGGATCTTGACATGGTTTTGGGAATATTGACATGACCCAATATATCATAATCACGTAGTCACACGAATAAGCATTTTAGTTAGCCCATTACAGGCCCAATGTAGCTCGAGTCACGACGTTGTTTAACTACCGTTGTAAATTTGCCCGTTTCGGTGAAGATAAAAAAATGTGGGGGGAAAACTGAAAAAATAAGAACCGTTGGATGCTAATAGAAATGAATGGCTGAAATTAGACGTAAGATCTTCAGGTATTGATGTCTTTAGAAGTGATCTATGGTGTTGGGAATGTTGAGTGAGCGAGGATTTAATGTTGACATGGTTTAATGCTGTATTCTGGAAGATTCATGTGGAAAATGATAGGTTGTGAAATGGTGATTGCATGTATGTTACTATGTACAATGTTAAGATACATAAGAACTACGCAACTGTAACTTGTGATTTAAGTTGATGTCATTAGAAGAAGCGATCTATTGTATTGAGAATGTTTGATAAATTGAGAAAAAAAATGGATTGAATGTTGACACAGTCTAATGGATACAACGAACTTTCAGATTCATCTTTCTTGTCATCAACGCTGCTTAACAGCATAAATCTTTTGATAGTTTTCCTTAAATGGGATATATTATATTGCTTGCTATAGAAGGAATTTAGAGATCATATATTCTTTAACTGTCGGTTTTCAGCAGGAGTCTGGAGCAGGTTGGCTCGTAATCTGATGGGATCCCGGTTTACAACTGTATGGAGTGATATTTTATCTTGCTTGGTGGATACGTCTTGGAGCAGAGCACCTCTGTTCCTGCTCCGGTATGTCTTCCAAGCTACGGTGTATTCAATCTGGAGGGAGAGGAATGGAAGGAGACATGGGGAACCATCGCAAGATCCAACTCGTCTAAGAAGTTACATTGATAAGCAAGTTCGAAACCGGATTGATTCACTCCGAGGCACTGGAAAGGGTCAGTTTGATCATCTCCTGATGCTTTGGTTTGCCAACAACTGAGAGCAATCTTTACTTTAATTTTTTGTGGGAACAATTCCAAACAATGATGCATCATTTGTAAAAAAGTTTTTTTGATCTGAATAAATTTAACATTCATTCAAAAAATATATATATATATATATATTGCTTGCTATATTGTCACGTTTGGTGGCTTGAATAAAATCAGACAAAAGCAAGTCTTGACTCTAGCTCATCGATTTTCATTTTATCAGTTTGCTTCAGTACTCTATTGGCTTCTAAGCTTTATGCAGTGAAATATAAGTTTGTATGTTAAATTGGACGAGCCATGTTGGACTAACGCATTTTCATTGACATTTACATGCGACTAGTTAATTTAGGAGAAACATGCCAATGCATAAAGTATTATAACCACTCATCACCTACAGTAATCAACACATATTTTTATCAGCATTGCATTCCAAAGATGGGCACTAAATACACTGATATGAGAGACTGTATCTTTTATATACTAAATCACAAGTCACTTGACTAACTAAATTTTGACATGTGGAATATATTTTCAAAAAATAAAACCAAAACGAAATTGAAAAAAAAAAATTCTCTATTATTTTGCAATTCCAACTGCCTAAGTTTTGTGTGTGCATGTTAACGTAAAAAGGTACCAAGGGATATTCCACATTATGAGTACTTACCCGTGAAGGCTACGATTTTGGCATACAGACTGAGACACCGGGACACTCTCGAGCAAAATGACCAGAAAGGCACTTGCTTACGTACACATCTTTTATCATTTTCCATTTTCCAGCGAGAAGAGAGAATAGATTATTATATAGAGATGGGGATAGAGATATAAGTTTGTGGGGATGCTAGCTACAAATTATTGATGGAGGAGGAAATGAAGTAAAGTTCACTGCGAGGATATTAACTAATGTTGTTTGCGTTAAATAGTCTTATAGTAGAATAATGGTATTCGTGTACAACAATGAGACATATATAGCCATGAAGTATCTTTTCAGATTTGAATATAATTAAGCAAAATACAAACTAAGAGTAGTGATCGTCCTTTTTGTGTTAAGTTGGTTACAATTTTTGGAATGAAAAAAAAAATTGGGATGATAGTATTAAATCACAAATACAAGTGTTACCTGCATGATATATATTATTCATTTTTGTGTGTTTTAATGAAATGCAAACTTTATAGAATTAATTATTTTGTGTTTAAATGAAATGCAAGCTTTTATAGAATTGCCTTCAAAAAAAAAAAAATTGCCTTCAAACAGTGATAATTTGTAATTTCTTAAAATGTCTATTTAGGAATATCCTGTTGTTAATAATGTTTTTTTATCCACGTTATAGGATTATTTTTGTTTGAGAAGGATGGTTTTGGCCTCTCTACAACAAATTATAATGACAGCCCCCTTCAGAGCATTTTGGCTCTGCTTTTGTCTCTGTTTATCGCCACAGCAACCAATCCATCCCCCCGGTTCCTTGCCATCCAAGTCTCTCTAACTGTGTGAATTTTCAACTTGAACATTGTTAGTAAAGTAGCATAGACTAGCTATAATCTAGTGGCCCCGCTTCAACCTCAGATCATGTTTTCGATGCTCCAGTTTCTATTTATTTATTTATTTTTCCTCACGTGCATGTATATATGTCAAGCTATTATTTTTATTCTTTTTTCGTGATTCCCATGCATCGTCTAATATTCACACTACTTTCTCTTATAACTTGTTGGGAGTATATCATCAAAGCATTTTCTTTGGAGAAGAAAGTAAAGTTATAGGAAGATGTTGCACTAATGAGTTTCTTAAACATTTGAGAAGAGAATTTTGAAACAAAATAATAGTTCATTAGCAGTACTAACGGCTTTGGGAGGGGTTAGAATTAACCTCAGTGGCTTATTTGAATAAAGTTCACGGTGGTCTCCTAAAAGGTGGCGAGTTCGAATTAATTTAGCTTCTGATTTTAACTTTTTCCTTAAATGGGATATGTTGTTTGTTATATTATCACGTTTGGTGGCTAGTTTATCAGTAAATTTATGACGATGACTCATTTGTTTTAATGGACTATAAACTGATGTATTTGGAAACCCACTGAAAATATGATTTCTTCCCTGAACCGGATACACGTACAAACCACTCATGACAAGCACAAGCTTGTAGACGGAACGGAAGCATGGCCTTGCCATCAGTAACTAAGAAGGCAGGCTGCTGCACCAGAAAGAATAAGAAGACGTATTCTAAACTAGTATAATATCTAAGCAAACAAAAAGAAAACTAGGTATAACATTTGGAATAGCTGAGTGCTTAGCAGTTAGCACTATGCATTCTAAGCTTTCTAGAATACATCAACAAAATATTTGTTCAGCAACAATTTTCTTTAAAAAAGGTGAGACAAGTATACTTTTATTGGTGTTTCTTTATGTGTTATCTTTATTTTGTAAGATTTTTAAGTTGTATTTCAGATATTTTATAACTTTTAAATCAAAAATCAAGAAAGGTATTTCAAATTTCCCATAAAACAGTACTCTATCCCATTTATAATTTAGTTTAAAAAAGTTAATTTAGTATTCATAATTTATTTGAAAAAGTTAATTTTGACCTATTATATATAATGCTTTATAGTCCACATATTACGTGATAACGATTTCCTTGTGTTTCTTCTGACGCCAAACCTTTTGCTAGGGTTTTGCCGCATGGGGATGGCTGACGCCAAAATTGAAGAGATGGTTTGTGAAGACAGGATCAGTGCTTTACCAGAAGATCTGCTTGTGACAATACTGTTGCATGTCCCAATTAGAGATGCAATTGCCACCATGATTTTGTCTAAACGATGGCGCTTTATCTGGACGATCCTGCCTAAACTTGAGTATGATTTATTTTCTGATGATGAAGAAGATGACGATGATAAAATTGTTGGTAATGATGATGATGATGATGATGAGAGCAAGAAGACTAGATGGTGTTTTTTTGATAAGTCAATGGAACACCACAAAGCGCATGTCTTAAAAACCTTGCTTATCAAACTTGGTCCGGGATGTTCTAGTGATATTGATGTCGGAAAGTGGATTGCAAAAGCTGTTTATCTCCGCTTGGTTGAGCTAAAATTCAAGCTTTCATGGTCCAAAGGTCCAACCAGATTGCCTAAGAGCCTTTACACCAGCAAAACACTCAAGCACCTAACTCTCTCTCACAAGATTCTTTTGGATTTCCCATCGTCTTCTTTCCTCCCATCCCTCGAGTTTCTTGAACTTATCTATGTGGTATATAAAGACGATGCTTCTCTCGATAGGTTTTTTTCGCATTGTCCAGTTCTTAATATTTTGGTCGTGAAACGAAACAGGCGAAACAGGGATGACAATATAACAAAGTTTAGTGTGAAAATTCCTTCTTTACAAGGATTCTTTTATGTTAGTGATGAGATTAGTTCCCCACTGCCAGATGAGGATGAGGTAGTAGATACCGGTAAGTGTTTGGATATCGATACTCCGGCATTATTAGACTTAACCATCATTGATCATTCTGGAGACTCTTTCTCAATTGAGAATATGCCTTGTCTTGGGTCTGCATTAATCAATGTAAAGTCTTTCCCCTACAAGTCGAAAACATCTCTTTCAGCAGTGCGGTCTCTTAAGTTGTATATGACCGATCAAATGGTACCTCTCTATCTCTTTATCTGTGTAACAAACCTGTTAGTTTTGGTTACATTGTCGCATATAATTAACTGTATATGTTGTCGTTTGTTTCGTTGCAGGTTTTGCCCTTTAGCACCGTCAAGTTCTCTCGACTTATGAAGTTAAAAATATGTCCACATAGATCAGACTGGTTGGAAGCACTCTTACTTTTGCTTAAAAATGCTCCTAAACTTAAAGAACTTTTGGTCGATTATGTACGTATATATATCAGCCTCTTCTTTTAGCTTCAACGGACTAAAATGTTAGTCATTATTTGCTTAATATAGAACTTCATTGCTTCTCAGGCATCTACCCCAGAAGGGATCCCACTTTCATGGAACCAACCAAGTTCTATTCCTGGATGCTTGTCGTCACAACTCAAATTTTTTGAGTATAGAGAATATGGAGGCAGAGAAAAAGAGAGAGAATTCGTGATGTATATCCTAGCTAACTCGAAGCGTTTAAAGACGGCGATAATCTCTGTGAAACCCGATCTTGAAAATAAAAATTTGATCATCGAGGAGTTGAGGGATATTCCGAGGGTCTCAACTTTTGTTGAAATGAAAATTGTGTCGGATGATGCTTGAGTAGCCTTTTAAGGAAGCTCAGTTAATCTGCAAGCTTAGCCTTGTCATGGACTCCTTGGGACTAGGTTGCTGAAAGTTTTGCAATCTTGTTATTATATACAGTAGTTGATACTTGATACTAAATAACAAAATAAATATTTATTTGCCTTAATTTAATTGACAGCCCACTTCAGAGCATTTTGGCCCTGCTTTTTACTCTGTTTATAACCAATTCATACGTGCCAAATCCTCAGTCTCTATCCCTCCGTTTCCTTGCCATCCAAGTCTCTCTAAAGTTTCAATAGACAAAATATATTGCGTGTCCTTTTTAGGTTTCTTAGTTTGTTTCCTCTACAATATCCTATTGTATAAAAAAAGCCACGGACTCTGTTTTTTGAGCGCCTCTCGATTTACTTTGCTATCAAATGTGTGTTAGTAACGTTACCAGCTATATGTCACATAGCGATCTTATAGTCTATGTCTCTCTCTAGTCTCTATGGGGGATCTCTTGAGACTTGCTTCTTCATGGAGGCTTTTATTCAACGCAATCTAAAATCTTTAGGAGATTTCTTTGAGCTTCTAGGAGAAGAAACTATGGTGGACAGTGTAGGAATGATGATGACTAAAAAGAAACTTTCAAAGGGAAATATATAGACAACGAATCTTTCCTAATGGGAATGAGAAAAAACATTTTCATCTCATCTTTAAGAAGATGATTAATTGTTCGTTTGCTTTCTCTTATTCCTTTTCTCTGTTATGTGAAATTTTGTATATTTTGTAAGTTGAATTAATTGTATGATCTTTAGTTATTGATTCGGTAAATTGCCATTTAATTTAACCATATTCTTCAAAAAATTGTATATGAAATTAAAATTAACCTAAATATTTTTTGAGGATATATTTCAATCTGTTTGATACTTTGTATTTATTTCTTACAAATTAAAGTGCAGTTTACATATATAATATTTTGATCGTTTTCTCTACCCAAGCGAACTTGTTAGACTTCTAATAAAGGTTATTTTATGGATATCGATAATAAGCTGTGATTAATATGATGATCATGTTTCACTGGACGCAGGAAGTGGACATATTCGGATACACAAAAGAGTATCTTGGAGCATGTTTATTGGCGAATTTTTAGGGTGGGGTTCTTAACGGAATATAAGGACCCGTCTCTTAACTTTTAACTAAAAAAACTAAGAACCGGTTCTTAGTTTTTTTCCCAATGAATTTCCTTATTTTTTCCTCTAAACTAATATTTTTTTTAAAAAATTACAGTATACATCTTTTACTTATAAAAGTTGAGAAAATAACTCATTCATTATATTTTCAGAAAATTTCACAAAATGCAATATTTTAAAACTAACATTTTATTACAAAAAGGACAATTAAAAAAAAAAATAAAGTAGACATTATCCAACCATCAATATTACTATATTTTCATGAATGATCAACTATGAGGAATGAACTTATTTATCTTTGATTTTTTTTTGAATTGACTTAAAAATCCTTTGAAAGAGCTGAAGGAAGAAAACAAGATTTTAATTTGTAACTTAAATTCCATACAAAATCCAAATGTGTGTGGGTATTTCCAAGCAGAGTAAACACATATTTTACTAAAGTGCAGTCACCAACAATAAAATCAACAATTCTTAATCGTACTAAATTTATCAAAATTTTAAATATATGAATCAACTTTAAAGTAAAACGTTAAACCTTATTTCCAAAAATATAAATTCAAACAGAAAGTAAATGCTTCAATTTTAAAAAAACATCAAAATTGGAGAATGTTGAGAGTTTATAAAACATAATATCACAACTTTTACAACATAGCATTTTTACCCCACAACAAATAGTCATGTACATAAAACACAATACACAATGACAGTCCGAAAATAAACATAACCAACAACTAAATAAACAACATCTCGTGCGAAGTGCAGAAAACCCACTGGTCATTGACATTATAATACATCAATTAGGAAATATAGAGTAATTGACAGTAAATTAAATAACTCCAACAGTTTTTTTGGCAGTGATAACTGTCTGGTGAATTAGATGTTTATCAACTAACAAAATCAAAGGTAAAGAAATATGTAAACTGTTAGGTGCCACATAGGATTAGCTTTAAATACTTATTATAAATACATGTGTTCTTTTTTTTTTCTATTTTGTGTACCTAAAGTTAAAATGTCATAAAATAACAAGGGGAAGCAAATTGCTGAGGAAACTCCTGAGCTTGAGGCCTTTTTTTTTTTGTGTGCACAATTAAAGAAGATGCGTGAGGCAAAATTAGCTGCTAGGAAAAAGGAGCGAGATGATTGTGCCCCAATAGCTAAAACAAACTAACCACAAACATGGTAGAAAATAGGAAGTTGGTGAGAAACAAATGAGATGGTATGATCTCACTTTTTTTTAATGTTTTGTGTATCATAAGGAAAGCAATTAAACCATACTCATCTCAGGTGTTTAAAACTTTGTCGTAATATGTTCCGTTACAAATATCCACTGTTCTAAAATACGTCATATGCGGCCGTATAGGCGCTGACTATACGTTATACGGAACCTTGGCGTACCGAATTTCATAGTTCGGTTAATGTAGGCGGTCTAACCTGTTTTTGGAAGTTTAAGCTTGAATTAAAAAGCCCAATAAAGAAAATCATTTCACTCTGAGTGCGTGAATCCGTATTTTGTTGGAAGGTTGATATAAATGTTTCCTTTTCACTTATTACATTGTGGAAAATAAACATGTGGCTTTTGTATTTATTTTCCAGAATATTTTTTTATAATGAAATTCTTTGTTTTACAACCAGTTACTAAAAAAAACGATCTTGATATATATATTTGAAGTTTTACAATGTATTTTAGATAAGAAAGTATTTAGAACTAGACAAATTTATGATATATATTTAAATTTATCTCTAAAATTACTAAATATTATATTTTTCTTTATAAAATATTTACCGTATATACCCCGCGTAAACGTCCGTATATACAGTTAGGCGCTGTACGTTAGTTCACCGCCCGACCAGCGTATAGCGTATTCTAGAACAATGCTGTCATATAAAAAAATTATATGACAGCAATACCAGCGTATAGTTATTGGTAATGTCTATTTTGATTATATGACAGCAATCAGCGTATAGCATGCTGTCAAAAAGATTAGTCCTAGTTATTGTGATTGTCATACCAGCGTATAGTTATTGGTAATGTCTATTTTGATTATAAAGTACGAATGTATTTCTATTTTGAACGACCACTGAAACATATATATGCATTTCTCCTAGTTATTGTGTTATAGTGTATAATCCATGAATTCATCATCTTCTATTATTAATAATGGTATATATTTTAAATTAAATCTATTTTTACTGATGTTTTCCCAAAACAATATATATATATATATATACATATATATATATTTACTGTTGTATATTTTAATATGCTACTGCGAATCTTTGAAATTGATGTGTATGTATGAAACTTTTGAAATTATATAAGTCATTATAGAAATTTAATTCAAAAACGTGTACATAAAATTTATCATTAATTTTTTCAACTAGATAAAACTTTTATTATTGTTGTGTTTCTTTCTTTTAATGAGATTTCGATTTATTAATTATATACGGCTCATTTTTAATAAACATAATTATTTTTTGAAGAAGTGTAAATAGGTTTTAGTGTTAAGTGTATTTAGTTTAATTAGGTGGAATACTCTAAATAGAAAAGTCTTTAGTTACATATATGATTGGATACTAGTATGAATCTACTGCATTTTTTTATAAAGTATGAATCTCTAACAGGAGAGCTCTTTTCTAAACTCTATCTTCAAACGCTGAATCTAAGTGTCCATGCATGAAACTAAGCAATTAGCATTGTACAATCTTTTACTTTTGCAATTAGTTTCCACAACCACTGACATTCTTATAACTAGATGCTTACTGATAACAAGGTATGTTCTCTTTTTTTTTTCTTTTTTACAATATCTTGCGCTTGAATGTATATATGTATGTTCAGCTTGCTAATTGCTTGACAGCTACAAAAAAAATATCAAGTGTTGAGTTGGTGAAACAATACTAATTCAGATTGAATCTATTGAATTATCGTTTCCTATAAAAAAAACTAATTGAATCTATTGAATTAGTATTGTTTAAAGGTTACTAGAATTTAAAATTTTCAAAAATGATATATTTATAATAATTTAGTGCGTTTTCTTATTATGTGTAAAGTTCTAAAAATATATATATATATATATATATATACATATATATATATTTAAAGAAGGGAGTTAGTATATATTATTTTAGCTGGTTTGGAATTGGCCCATAACTTTTAAATTTAACAATGTGAACCTAATTACAGGATCTTCTTGTCTCCACCGACAGATGAGAGCAGATTTGTTGTCCTGTCTCTTTCTTATTACAATCTGGCCACGTCACACAATAGCTGGCTCGTCTAGTGGGGAAGCCAACGGCTCAGCTTTAATAAAGAACACCTATAGATAATCCGAGCCAAGCCGAGCCAAACTATAGGAGACGAAGAGGCTACCGTCACCATCTCCGGTGAAATAATATTATAAAAATAATTAAAAAAAAAAAACTCAGACACGGCGATAAAATAGGCAAATCAGATTGGTGTTCGAAGCTGAGAAGAGATCAAAGAAAGGGAGAGAGAGAGTGTCAGTGTTGAACATCTCTCTGTCGGTGTCATCATACATGGAGGCCAATGCCGGCTTGGTTGCTGGATCATACCGGAGAAACGAGCTCGTTCGGATCCGTCACGAATCTGACGGCGGGGTTCGTGTGTTTTCTCACTTCTTCTCTTAGTGTTTTTCTAGATCTCATCTAGATTCATTCCTCCATTGGGATCTTGAGCTGCTAAAGATAGAAACTTTCCCGATTAGTGATCATTTCCTTTTATGTCGGTGAATTTTCAGTTTAGGTTCTTTGATCTAAGGCTTGTGTAATAGATCTTTTAGCTCTCAAAGTTTAGTACTTTACTTATAGCTCAACTAGATCTCCTTTGGATCTATCTGCATTGATTTGGAAACGGTGTGATCTGTTTCTTACACTCAATAAACTAAACAATGATGCGAAAAATGCAGTCCAAGCCTCTGAAGAATATGGAACCGCATACATGTCAGATCTGCGGTGATAACGCTGGGCTCACTGAGACTGGAGATCTTTTTGTGGCTTGCAATGAATGTGCCTTCCCTGTGTGTCGTCCTTGCTACGAGTACGAGAGGAAAGATGGAACTCAGTGTTGTCCTCAGTGCAAGACTAGATACAGACGACTCAGGGGTTAGTAGTTGTCTTTATTCCTTTGTATGGATTACTATTTAGTCTTTTTTGCTGAATAAGTTTTTGGATTGTTGCAGGGAGTCCTCGTGTTGAAGGAGATGAAGATGAGGATGATGTTGATGATATTGAGAATGAGTTCAATTACACGCAGGGAGCTAACAAGGGAAGACGTCAACGCCATGGTGAAGAGTTCTCTTCATCTTCTAGACATGAATCTCAACCAATTCCTCTTCTCACCCATGGCCATACGGTAAGGACCTACCTTATATGCTAGAGTTATTTGTACTACTCAACAAATCTTTAGATTAGGCATTTTTATTGCTTTTCACATCAATGTTAACTGTGAATTATGTCTAACAGCAAGTTCCTTGATCTTACATGTTCTTTCAAATTCAGAAATAGAAATTTATGTTGTTGGCTCTCTATAGATTCTTGACATTTTCTATACACAGGTTTCTGGGGAAATACGCACGCCTGATACACAATCTGTGCGTACTACATCAGGTCCTTTGGGGCCTGCTGACAGGAATGCCATTTCATCTCCATATATTGACCCACGCCAACCTGGTATTCATATTTTTTTGCTTTGTGCACCAGTCCTTTGTTAGATGTCATTTTACATTTTTGTGTGTGGACACTAACTGATAGCTTGCGCTAAAAATTGCAGTCCCTGTAAGAATCGTGGACCCTTCGAAAGATTTGAACTCTTATGGGCTTGGAAATGTTGACTGGAAAGAAAGGGTTGAAGGCTGGAAGCTGAAGCAGGAGAAGAATATGGTACAGATGACTGGTAAATACCATGAAGGGAAAGGAGGTGAAATTGAAGGGACTGGTTCCAATGGCGAAGAACTCCAAATGTAAGTTGAAAGAACTACTAGAACCATAATCTTTCTTGATAGACAATTTAATATCTGGTTTGCTAGAGTCTTATAGACGTATTCAAATTTTGAGTGTTATTCATTAGTTTCCTTCCACTCAATTATTGATCTCTTACTTTACAGGGCTGATGATACGAGGCTGCCTATGAGCCGTATTGTGCCTATCCCGCCTTCTCATCTCACACCTTACCGCGTTGTGATTATTCTCCGGCTTATCATCTTGGGATTCTTCTTGCAATATCGTACAACTCACCCTGTGAAAGATGCTTATCCACTGTGGTTGACCTCAGTTATTTGTGAGATCTGGTTTGCATTTTCTTGGCTTCTTGATCAGTTTCCCAAATGGTACCCCATTAACCGAGAGACTTATCTTGACCGTCTCGCTATAAGGTTAGTCTTTAGGTCTATGCATCCTACTCTTTTATCTCATTTAACATTTCCTTGATAGTTAACTTTCTCTTGTGATGGTGCATATCAATATCTTGTGAGAAGGTTCTGGTTGGCAGTAAATTGTGAAATTTAGTGTGAAGATACCTTCTGTGATTTACTTAAAATGTGAAGTTTCTGACTAGGTTATGATAGACTCATGCCTAATGAAGTGCTTGTTGAGAATAGAGTTGAGCTATTATACTGACTATATTTAATGGTTTCTTGTTGTAGATATGATCGAGACGGGGAACCATCACAGCTAACACCTGTTGATGTGTTTGTTAGTACTGTGGACCCACTGAAAGAGCCTCCTCTTGTGACAGCAAACACAGTTCTCTCGATTCTTGCGGTGGACTACCCGGTAGACAAAGTGGCCTGTTATGTTTCAGATGATGGCGCAGCGATGCTTACGTTCGAATCTCTTTCTGAAACTGCCGAGTTCGCAAAGAAATGGGTGCCATTTTGCAAGAAGTTTAGCATTGAACCCAGGGCCCCTGAGTTCTATTTTGCACAGAAGATAGATTACTTGAAGGACAAGATCCAGCCGTCTTTTGTTAAAGAGCGACGAGCTATGAAGGTCATTTGAAAAAATCCATCTGCTTCTCATTTCATTTGAAAAACTAGAGATTGACTTCAAAAATCTCCTTGTCTGGCTTGTAATGACAGAGAGAGTATGAGGAGTTTAAGGTGAGGATCAATGCACTTGTTGCTAAAGCACAGAAAATCCCTGAAGAAGGATGGACAATGCAGGATGGTACTCCCTGGCCTGGTAACAACACTAGAGATCATCCTGGAATGATTCAGGTACAGTGATGCAATCCCTTAATTATCACGGCAAGAGTAATGAAAAATGTTGATATTTTATTTATGCTGCATCGTTTTGTGTCCATTTCAGGTCTTCTTAGGCCACAGTGGAGGTCTGGATACTGATGGAAATGAGCTGCCTAGGCTCATCTATGTTTCTCGTGAGAAGCGGCCTGGATTTCAACACCACAAGAAGGCTGGAGCTATGAATGCATTGGTTTGTTAACTTTCTTCTTCATATTCTTTTGTCTAGGGAAATTGGTTTCTCTCCTGATTTAGCTTCTCTCTCTTTACGTTTACAGATCCGTGTTTCTGCTGTTCTGACCAATGGAGCTTATCTTTTGAACGTGGATTGTGATCATTACTTCAACAACAGCAAGGCTATTAAAGAAGCCATGTGTTTCCTGATGGACCCTGCTTATGGAAAGAAGTGCTGCTATGTCCAGTTCCCACAGCGTTTCGATGGTATTGACTTGCACGATCGATATGCCAACAGGAATATTGTCTTCTTCGATGTGAGCTTCACTCCCCCATTCAAACACTGTCTTTTTCGTCTGTTCATATGGGCTGACTTAGATATTTGGTTACTTTGGGCAGATTAACTTGAAGGGGTTAGATGGAATCCAGGGTCCAGTATATGTGGGTACTGGTTGTTGTTTCAACAGGCAAGCTCTATACGGGTACGATCCTGTTTTGACTGAGGAAGATCTGGAACCAAATATTATTGTGAAGAGCTGTTGCGGCTCAAGGAAGAAAGGAAAGAAGAGCAAGAAGTATAACTATGATCAACAGAGGAGAGGCATCAACAGAAGTGACTCCAACGCTCCACTTTTCAATATGGATGACATCGAGGAGGGTTTTGAAGGTTCTGATTGAGCTTATACTGTAATAACACCACTTCTTCATTTGAAGGTATAATCTTACAATTCTCTTTTGATGCAGGATATGATGATGAGAGGTCTATTCTAATGTCCCAGAAGAGAGTAGAGAAGCGTTTTGGTCAATCCCCAGTGTTTATTGCGGCTACCTTCATGGAACAAGGTGGCATTCCACCAACGACCAATCCAGCTACTCTTCTCAAGGAGGCTATTCATGTTATAAGCTGTGGTTACGAGGACAAGACTGAATGGGGAAAAGAGGTCAGTTTTCAAAATGAAGCCACTCTTTCTCACCTATCTTGATGACATCTTATTTGGCGTTTGTTCTTGTTAGATTGGTTGGATCTACGGTTCTGTGACAGAAGATATTCTTACTGGGTTCAAGATGCATGCCCGCGGTTGGATGTCCATCTACTGCAATCCTCCACGGCCAGCGTTCAAGGGATCTGCACCAATCAATCTTTCTGATCGTTTGAACCAAGTTCTTCGATGGGCATTGGGATCCATTGAGATTCTCCTGAGTAGACATTGCCCTATCTGGTATGGCTACACAGGAAGGTTGAGACTGTTGGAGAGACTCGCTTACATCAACACCATTGTCTACCCTATTACAGCTCTCCCTCTCATCGCCTACTGTATCCTTCCTGCTTTTTGCCTCATCACCGACAAGTTCATCATACCAGAGGTTCGTTAGACTTTGTCAATACGTTTATTTCAGTCTTCATCATATCTTATTTAAAAGCTATAACAACATTATTGCAGATAAGCAACTACGCGAGTATTTGGTTCATTCTTCTCTTCATCTCAATCGCTGTGACTGGAGTTCTAGAGCTGAGATGGAGCGGTGTGAGCATTGAGGACTGGTGGAGGAACGAGCAGTTTTGGGTCATTGGTGGAACATCTGCTCATCTTTTTGCTGTCTTCCAAGGTCTGCTCAAGGTTCTTGCGGGTATAGACACTAACTTCACCGTCACATCGAAAGCCTCGGACGAAGATGGGGACTTCGCGGAGCTTTACATCTTCAAATGGACAGCTCTTCTCATTCCACCGACCACCGTCCTAGTAGTGAACCTCATAGGCATTGTGGCTGGTGTCTCTTATGCTGTGAACAGTGGATACCAGTCATGGGGACCGCTCTTTGGGAAGCTTTTCTTCGCCTTGTGGGTCATTGCCCATCTCTACCCTTTCTTGAAAGGTCTAATGGGAAGACAGAACAGAACGCCAACCATTGTCATCGTCTGGTCTGTTCTTCTGGCGTCCATCTTTTCGTTGCTTTGGGTCAGGATCAATCCTTTTGTCTCTGTCACTCCAGATGCCAACCCCAATGTCGTCCCAGGAGGTGTCTTTTAGACCCTATTTTGTCCCAGGAGGTGTCTTTTAGACCCTATTTTTATATATTTGTAAGCGCCACATAGAGCCACAAGTGATATTTTGTTATTATTATATATATTTATTTATTTTGCTTCACCTTGTTAGACTCAACATTTGTAATGTTGGAGCTTTGTTGTTGTCCTAAAAGGAATTGGAGTCTATATATGATAAGCTTTTAACTTTAACAAACGTTTTATTTCAACAATTTGAGATTTATATGATTATTTAAATTCATTGTTACAAGTATTATACTGCTCAATGATAGGAAATTAATTAGTCGATGGAAAAACAAAAAGAAATATTTTTCCATTAAAAAAAAACTTGTAGTGGCATTACAAGTGATTAGTCAATTTGTCACAGTTGTCACTGACCACCACAAATCACAATGACTTTTTCCATAGCAACAACACTGTGGAGGAAATTCCCGGTGTGACTTGAACTAAATACTGTTAGTTGAGAACAGCCGAGGAGACTTACAGCAATGTGGAGTGACAAAACTCATATAGGTAATGGGACACACCCCAAATCCTCTAAGCACCAAAACCGAGTGAGTGAACCAGGCGGTTAGCTTTCTCTTAGTGAACAGAGAGGTTTGAAGTTATTGGTACTTGTCACCATTGTGATGATTTCTCTCTTTTGAAACAGAGCCACAAGTGATATTTTGTTATTATTACATATGTATTTATTAATTTTGCTTCACCTTATTGGACTCTCACCTTGTAATGTTGGAGCTTTGTTGTTGTCCTAAAGGAATTGGAGTCTATATATGCTAAGCTAGCGCTTCACTATAATACAAACGTTTTATTCGACAATTTGAGTTTTTTTTTTTTTTTTTGATTATTTAAGATAATATCTTACATAAATGATTTAGTGGATCAAATGTGATTGGCTCTATATCCTACAATTTGAACAAGTGATTGGTCAATTTGTCTTCAGAACAACAGCCTCATGCAATTACCACGATGTCACTAAACTGACACCACAAAAAAAAGAGAGTATTTATTCTGTAAATCAGAAGATCTTATAGCAAAGTAGTAGGGTCAACGCAAATATAAATAGTGGTGGTGTTTGCTAGAACATTTTTTTTTGTTTTGAACCGATCTTATAAAATATTTGCAAGAAATAAATTTGAGCAGACATTAATAATTATTAAAGATAATTTTTATGAAGTTAATTACTTCTTCCGTTTCAGAATGATCCATGTTTTAGAAATTTTTTTGTTTCTATAAGATTTAGATTTTACATTTTCAATGTGTGTAATAATAACAAATTTTAGACTTCAAAGATATTAATTGTGTTTACTGAATTTTGATTGACTAAAAATCATAGAAAATAGTAAAACACGGAAAATAATGTATTTATTGTCAAATTTTACGTGTTTTCTTAATAAATGTGAAAACTCAAAAATATACATTATTTTGAAACGGAAGGAGTATATTGCCATATTTTTTAATATTATCATCAACATTTTGACTATAATCAATCATAGTTTACTAAAATAAACTGTTAATACAAAATCTCACATTTAAAAAATAATATTTTACTTATATTTTTATTATTTTTACTTATGTTTTCATTAGTTTTACTTATATTTTTATTAATTCTATTAAAGTTTATAAGTAAACATAATTTATATTTATTTGATAATAATAACAATATTTGTTTGAATATTAGTATTGTTTATGTAACTTTTATTAATATTTATTATGCGAGGCCATTCATTCACCAAGGAACTTGACTAACAGCAATGTGGAATGACAGAAACGTGTGCAGCCTCAGGAAAAGGGGCCACTTGCAGGAGTAGCCGTCCACTACCGAGCAGGCGTGATCAAGGGTGGACAGAATCCATGTGAGGCACCGGACAATCATTTCGGTAATTTTGTTAAATATTCTCATCTTAGTTTGAATATTACTTGGTGAGATAGAAAATGGAAGATGTTGTGAGTAATTTATACACGAGATTTGCTTGCACTGTAATTGATGTTAGTTAGTTAGTTAATTCCTGGAACAAAATGCTTTTACCTAATGTTTAGTGTTGACCCATTGGTTAAGTGCATGCAAGGAAGACTTGCGGTTGGGTTATAGTATTAGGATGAGAACGGAACACCAATTATTCTCTGTCACTCCCGATGCTAACCCCCAATGCCGTCCCAAGAGGTGTCTTTTAGACCCTATCTTTTATACATTAGTAAGCATATACGCAATGGGACACTCCAAATCCTCTAAGCCCCAAAACCAAGTGAACCAGGCGGTTAGTTTTCTCTTAGTGGCCAGAGTTGTGAAGTTATTGGTACTTGTCACTGTTGTGATGATTTCTCTCTTTTGCTACATAGAGCCACAAGTGATATTTGCTACTATTATATATTTATTTATTTATTTTGCTTCACCTTGTTAGACCGCATTTGTAATGTTGGAGCTTTGTTGTTGTCCTAAAAGGAATTGGAGTCTATATGCTAAAGCTTTTTTTCACTTTAATACAAACGTTTTATTCAACACTTTCAGATTTGTAGGATACATTTTAAATTCGTTATTACAAGGAATGTTCTACTCAAATGAAATTTACGGAAATTAATTAGTCGATGGAAAAATAAACAAAAATTTCGTTTCTTGGCAATAAACAAAGAACCAAACATGATTGTCTTTGTAGTGGCATTAAAAGTGATTGGTCAATTTGTATTCAGAACAACAGCTTCACATGTAATACCACAATGTCACAGTTGTCACTTGTCACTAATTACCACAAACCACAATGATGTGATTCAAGAATAAAGGAAGAAGAATTAGAAAAGAGAATACACAAAGTGCACGCATAATCTCCTGAATATTCACCTTTTAAGAATCATAGCATCGGTTGTTCAGAAAAAAAAAGGAATCATAGCATCAAAAAACACAACTTGAAGGATTAAAAACCTTACCATCAAACATAGAAATATCAAAAAGCAGCAAACATTTAGAACCAAATCCATATGACTCTTTCACTCTTTTTTACCCATTTCTTCTCACATAAGTTTTGGTCGAAGATATATATAAAATAAATATCATACGGTTTCTTTTGCTCTTGTCCCTCCTTAATTAATGCAAGCTAATGAGTCTTAATGCTCAACAGCAACCACTTCAGATACCTCTATGGACTCGGCTCTCTCTTCATCCATCCTTGGAGATGCAACCTCATGTGTTTCTTCTGCATCTGCATTGGCCGATACAGTCCCTTGTGCTTCATCATCTATGGGGTTTGAAGACTGGTTCAGGGCTTCTGCATCTTTTTCAACTTTCTTTCTTTCAGGTTTCACCTTTGCTAAGGTTGTGGCGGGGGCTTTTGCTGGGGCGAGTTTTCCATCGGGGAGAGCTGTTTTCTGAGACGGCAATCTTGGAAGTGACTTGCGCAAGGGTTGCTTCTTGAGATCAACCGCTGGCACAACTCCTTTGGCAGTTGAGCTGGCTTTCTCATCTAAGCTCAGCCTAGCGACACGAGGGGTCTGAGTTTCTTCAGAGTCAGTCTTCTTCCTACCGAGTTTTGGAGATTTGGGTCTTGTTGGTGGTATCTACAATAACAATGAGAATTAGTATTTCATTAAAAAGTGAGATCATGGTTGAGAAGAGAGAGCACAAGTACCTTCTTTAACTCTGTTTTAGGCGGCTGAGAAAAGCTAGGCATGGGAGTAGCTTTGAAGTTCAAGCTCTTTCTTAGCTTCCTAAGCTCAGCTTCTTGTGTTTCCTGCGATAATACCAAGAGTTCTTTGTCTTTAACAAAAGTAGTATGAGAACACTAAGACAAAAGAAGAGGGTTAAGAAGACAACCTTGGACTTGGCTTGCATGTTATTGATTTCCTCTTCTTTCGCATGAGTCTTCTCCTCAAGCTTAACATAGAACTGCACCATATGAAAGCAGAGACACCATTAAACATGTTTGTGGAGAGAGGACAAGCATTATGGATCGAAACGCAAACCTCTCTTCTCTTTTCAGCACGTTGGTCACATTTGAAACTGAACCCGTAATTTGGAAGTGCACCAACTTTACGAGGTTTGCCATCTTCTGCTTTCGGGCTACTAAGAAACCATAAAGTTATAATCAACATAAATGCTAAAAAAATGAGAGCCAAATGCAGAAAAGGCCCCAGCTTGCCACAAGAAAGAAGAGTTAGGTAATTATAAAGGCGAGGAAAAAATATACTTAGAAGACTGAGCATCATCTTCAGGTGTCTCCTGGACTTGTTTCTTTTGAGGCTTTGGTTTAACCTTGTCCCTGTATTAAAGAAAGAAACAAGTCTCTAGTTTAAACAATTAATTTATTAGTGAATAAAAGATTAACGATAAGACTTAGCCAATGTCTGTCTAGACTGTTGGGATTTAGCAGTGAAGTAACTATGATTTTAAAAATGAGGACTCAATACCCGGCGACGGTTTTAGCTGGTGCAGGGTCTTGCTTTCCATGCTGATATGAAAAAAGAAATCAGATATATCATCAGCCAAAAAGAAAAGAAAAAAAAATTGGCATAAGCCAACTCAAAGAAGGGATGATTACCTCGGTGACCTGAGACGCTCTACCATTGAATGATGTGCTCTTCAGAGACTTTGTTGTTTGTGCAGTAGGAGCAACAGAGCCATTTGATGATGCCACTTTAGCATCTGCACCTCTAATCTCTTTCTTCTTTTTGATAAGCACCGATGGACCATTCTTACCACCTGTGAGTTTCTCCTGCTTTAGCTTCCGTTGAGCCTTCTGGCCATTAACACACTTTGGTCCATCTACACTTTCAACTTGCGTGCCCTACAAAAAAAAGAACAAAAACGTTAAACTATCTGACAGGGAAGAGTAAATTAACCAATCCAAGAGCTACAAACCTCAGCTGCCTCTTTCGGCTGTGCATCCAAACCGGAACTGTCTCCAGAGTTCTCATTCTGACTTTCTGAATTTGTATCCAAAGTTTCACCAGAAGCAACACCATTTCCTTCAATACAGACATTCTCCATCGTTAAACCACCATTAGCAAGAGCAGAGTCAGTAGTCCCATCAGCCACCATGGTACTCTCGGAATCCATAGTAAACTACAAAAACAAACAACACCGATATAAGGGAAAGAAACAACAAAGGTAATCAAGTTCTTAAGCAGAAAGGTTTATCTTAGATTTTACCTAATAATTAATCACTTGAACCAGACATTATCATGCAAACCAAACAACAGACAAGAAACAACATATCAACACAAAAAAACAGAGTACTTTATTAACACGAGAACATTGTGTCAGTGAGCAAGATTCAAGCTACATTACAAAAGCACTCGTCTTGTCCAATACCCAGACTTTAAACCACTCATATGCAAATGGATCCGTAGCTTAATCGATCTAAGTGAACAAATCCGAGAAACGCAGATATTATGAAGCGAATCTGAATCAGACAAAACCTAAATCTCGAGCTCACTAGTCACTGTAGTGAAAGCAAACCGGAGAGTAACAGTGCATAAAATCGATCTACCGACACTCATCAAACCAAGCAATGAAAAACGGACAAGCAGATTAGATTCATAGGAAGTTCCGACATAAACAAAGAAGAAGCTGGCAAGAAAAAGAAGGAGAACAGTAAGAAGCACATCTTACCTCTCACCAAACGAAGTTACCAGAGCAAATCAAACGTCCATTGAAAGCAACAATCTAAAAGAATGCAAGAAGAAGGATGAGATTTGGATTTGTGCTCGAGTGTTTTTTTTTTGGTGTTTTGGGGTTTCTGAGGATGGATTCTCGGTCTACACTACACACAAGTTGAGATTTTTTTTTTTTTTTTGTGAAAGAGAGAAAAATGACAAAACGTTTTTATTATTTTTTTATTACAGCGGCGGTTCGGAATCTAATCGCCACGTCATCACGATAATTACGGTTAATAGACGGTTTACTATTTTTGATCGTGGGATTGAGGGATAAGGAAGTTTTGTGGACCTCTAATCTTTTCTTTTAATGGAAGTCTACTGTTTACGATTATCGCTAATAATATTTTTCTTTCTCTGTGACTGTCAACTTTGGATGATTTGCTTTTCTTCTTTTATACTTCAAAGATAAAACAAAAAAAAATTATTATGTATACAATTAAAGAGCTTCTTAGCTTAGACATATGCAACTGCAAATATTTCTATTTTACAAGGAATTTATTCCAGTGTTGGTGAAAAAAGTTTTATAATCAGGATATTGGAGGATTAGTAAAAGGAAACATGTACAATGAGTTGGAGGATTACATCATGAACCTACAACTCGAAACATTTTTTTGGGAGGTTCATGATGTAAATTTTAAAATAATAATGAATTTTGTAGGATTTGAATGGGTGCATATGATAACTTGAAGAGTGAGAAAGTTACTCTCTAGAGACCCCAAGTGGGATATAGCTGTGTGTCAGTAGAAAGAGTTTTTAAGACGTTTCTTTGTTAGTGGAGGTGGTTGAAACACGTTGGGTTTATTAAATTTTATCCTCTTTACGCTACTTTCAAGTACTTTTGGTTAAAATTAAAGATTTTCTGAGTGTTTTTGCTGTGTTCTTCAGAAACTCAAGTCTTGTGTTTGCAAGTTTCTTTCGTGGTTTCTGAGATTTTATCGGTTTAAGCATGTGCGTGGCTATGGATAGAGCTTTAATGGCTCTAACTGCTTGGAGGAGGAAGAAGAACCGTTTATCATGCGGATCTACCGAGTTTACTTGTGGAAGAAAATCGTCCCAAGTCTTATGGGAAGAATCTTAAGCCGGATTACCGGTATGCACGGTCTCATCATAACGATGCCTGCATGAGTGGGGAAAAGAGGGGAAAGTCGAGGAGTAGCCCTTTCTCGGAGAGATTTCAGTTCATCTTCGAATGAGAACATGATCGTTAGATGTTTTGGAGAAAGGAGTTCATACGTCAAGGATTGGGTCATTATGCTGGGCGATGGGTGGAAAACCCTCGGCGACTATCTGCAGTTCATACCTTTGTGGGTGAGGATAAGCAACATTCCGGTTAACTACTACACGACTGGAGCTTTGTGAAGCTAGGAGATATGGTGGGAAAAGTCATTGTCGTGGCTTCGATCCTACAAAGCCCATTACTCGGGACTTTGTTAGAGTGCAGGTTCGTTTCAACGTGGCGCATCCGCGAGAATGGCGAGTTACGAGCGTCAAAGGGAAAGAGGTAACCATTCACTTCAACTATGAAAGAGTGCAAAAGAGGTGCTATGAATGTCAATGCTTGAATCATGAGAAGCCCAAGTGTCCCTTGTTGATAAAGAAACGGCGGGATGAGGCTCAGTAAGAAGGCGAAGGTGATGGAGAGATTACCAATGGAGGTTGGGAAGCTGAACTGAGAGGATCCTATATGGGGTTTTGGAAGAGACACAAATGGGTATAGATCCAGGTTCGGAAGGCCCAAGATAGCCAAAGAAGTCCTTGATGAGATGAGAAGGTACATGATGGCGAATCTTGGTGAAGACGAGCCATCAAAGTGGACGGACTTCGGGACTACGGTCGAGGAGGCGAGAGGCAGATCCCGTTGCTCAAAGGTCTGTCCTTCGTTTGGAGGCAGTGCGATAATTACTCGATCTTAATAAGGGTAAAGGGCGGTCTTTGAGTATGGGGACAAAGCTAAGAAGAGAGTGGAGTTTGATTTGAATGTCAACCCAAATAAACTTATGGCTGGATCTTTCAAAGCTTTCAACTCTTACAGTGTAACCAGTGCTCCTCTTCTTCTTCGGTTCGGGGCATCGGATGAAAGCAGCATTGCAAGTGAGCAGCGAACCCCTTCGAAAGTTCAACGGTTTTCGGGCAGGCTCTTTGGAACCTGGAATTTCCGGAACGATCAGAAGAAGGTTTGCTCCTCGAAGACGTCCTCCCAAAGGAGTGAGAAAAGCAAGTGCGGTGATCTCCAAGAACAAGAACCAAGAGGACTTTGAAAGCGAGGAGGAAGGGAAGCAAGAGATTGGAAGTAGGAAGAGAAAGAAAGTAGAAGCGAGGAAGATGGAGGCAGGTCAACATTGAAGGCTCGTGCCTTAAGGCAGTCGATTGAGGACAGCCCAATCAATGAGCATTATGAGTTGGAATTGTCGGGGATTGGGGGCCTCGAGCGACAATTCAACGTCTGCGGGAGATCGTGAAAACATTTTCGGAGATTACGTTCTTGATGGAAGCGAAGAAGCCTCGAGATATTTTGGTTGATATTAAGGTCTGGTTGGGTTATGACCGTGTATATACTGTTAGTCGGTTAGGTACAGCGGGGGTTGGCTCTGTTTTGTAAGAAAAACATAAAAATCGATGTAAAATTTGCTGATAAAAATCTTTTGGACTGTCTAGTGCAGTATGGTGATAGTACCTTCTTCTTGTCTTGTATATATGGGATCCCAGGAAGTGAAGGTCGTAATATTGTGTGGGAGCGTGTAACTCGTTTTGGTGTGAATAGAAAAGAACCATGGTGTCTCATTGGTGATTTTAATGAGATACTGTGTAATGAGGAGAAGACTGGTGGTCCAAGACGTTCTGCTGCATCCTTCATGCCGTTTGCTGATATGCTTAAAATTTGTGGTATGGAAGAGTTAATAAGCAAAGGCGACAAGCTTACTTGGGGAGGTATGCGTTGGAAAAAATGGATTCAGTGTGCTTTGGATAGATGTTTTGGGAATCAAGCATGGCATGATCTGTTTCCGGGTTGTAATCAAACCTTTTTGGAGAAGCGAGGGTCAGATCATAGGCGGTTTGGATGAACTTCGTGCTAATCGGGGAATCTTTTAGAGGACATTTCAGGTTTGATAAAAAGCTGCTGATGCAACCTGAGATCAAGAATCAGATAAAGATTGCCTGGACATCAAATTCAAATGGGAGGAATCTCTCCGTTTCACAGAGAATTAAAAGATGCAGATCGGCTATAAGTTGCTGGAAGAAACAGAGAGTTTTCAATGCTCAAGATAAGATTCAGTTACTGCAGAAGAGATTGGAATGGATGCAGTCAAGATCATATCCTTGCTTTTTCATGATTAACATCATTAAGAAGGATTTGATCAAGGCTTACAAGGAGGAGGAGTTATTCGGCAACAAAAGTCCGAGATAAATGGTTAGTCTATGGAGATCGCAGCTCCAAATTTTTCCACGACTTCGGTCAAAAGCGAGCAGATCAAGAAACCAGCTTTCTAGGCTGAAGGACAAACATGGTAGATGCGGTGGTCGGAAGGAGCCAAAGCGGAAGTGGCGATAGACTATTTTCTTGAGCTGTTCAGATCGTCGAATCCTCGTTCTTATGAACCGGTGTTACAGAGTATGGCTCCCGAGTTTCGGGAGATGAATGACGACTAATCGGACCAGTGTCAAAAGATGAAGTTAGAGAGGCAATTTTCTATCAAAGCAGATAGTCGCCAGTCCGGATGGCATGGCGAGTCGGTTTTCAAAATCTTGGAGCATAATAGGGGATCAGGTCTCTAAAGAGATTCAAGAGGTCTTTCAATCGAGGTCCATGCCTAGTATTGGAACTTTACTTACCTATGTCTTACGCCAAAGATCAACGATGCGGAATTGATGAAAGATCTTAGACTATTAGTCTTTGTTCCGTTTTGTATAAAACGGTTTCTAAGATTATGGTCGAAGGCTCCAACCTTTTACAAGACATCGTCTCCGTTAATCAATCTGCTTTTCGTCGGGGACAGACTCATCTCGATAATATAGTCATTGCTCATGAAGCGGTGCAGCGTTGAAAGCACATTCCTCGATTGCAAGCGAGTATATGGCGGTGAAAGCGGACATGTCTAAGGCATATGACCGCGTGGAATGGAGCTATTTGAGGAGTGTTTTGTTGGCCATCGGGTTCTCTCCAACATGGGTTGAGTTAGTGATGATGTGTGTCTCAACAGTGACCTGCGGTGCTGATTAACGATCATCCTTTTAGTGCGGTTCATCCTCACGGGGGACTTCGCCAAGGTGACCCACTATCACCCTTCGTTTGTTCTTTGCACGGAGGGTCTCACTCACTTGCTAAGCGTGGCGGAGCGGAATGGTGTGATCCATGGGTTGAGTTTTGCGAGAAGAAGGTCCAGCGATAAACCACTTGTTGTTTGCTGATGATACTGTTCATTTGTAGAAGCTTCAGGCGAAGTATCGGCTCTTAAAAATCCTCTCGTTCTATGAAGATGCAACAGGGCAGGCCATAAACTTGGAGAAATCATCGATAACCTTTGGTGATAAAGTGAATGGTGATTCAGGGCATTATTGAGAACCTTTTGGGGATTTTTGCGAGGGAGGAGCAAGTAAATATCTTGGATTACGGAGTGTTTCTCGGCTCTAAAGTGGATCTATTCTCTTATCTTAAGGATAGAACACAAGGAAGATTAGAGGTGTGGTACTATCGCCATCTATCGCGGGGAGGCAAGGAGGTCTTACTGAAATCAAGCTGGATCTTCTTTACCGATTAATGCGCCATGTCGTGTTTTAAAGCGCCAAAAGCGGTCATCGCAAAACTCACGAGTATGATGTCGCCTTTTGGTGGGGAACCGATGCACATCGAGGAAAATACATTGGGTTGGATGGGATCGTATGTGCTTTCAGAAAAGCGAGGTATGGGCTTAGAGATTTAGAGGTCTTCAATCAGCGATCTGGCTAAACAAGCATGGAAAATATTATCTCAACCGAAGGCTTAATTGAGATTTCTAAGAAGTAGATATTTCCACGGAGGAGAATTCTTGTTGGCGGTGATAGGAGACAGGCCTTCTTATGCGTGGAGAAGTTTGCTCCATGGAAGAGACCTCTTGATCAAAGGTCTCAAACACAGAGTGGGCAATGGGAGAAATACAAGAGTCTGGATTGATAAATGGATTGAGGATCCAGTAGAAGGCATGAGAGTCCCTTGGATTAAAAACTACCGGTTTGATGTTAATCTTAGGGCCAGTGCTTTGATTAATGTATCCACTCGGAGATGGGATTTAGAGGCACTGAATGAAGTTTTTGTTCCTGGTGATGTGGAGATCATATTGAAGAATCAGCCGGTGGTTTCTAGAGAGGACTTTCATCTCTGGAAATTCAATCGAAGTGGCCAGTTCTCGGTCAAGTCCGCTTATTGGCTAGCATCCTCCACAAAATCTATGGCGATGCATCCAGAGGTGCTTTCTCAGCCTTCAGTAAATTGTTTGAAAGAGCAAGTCTGGAAGGTCGGTACGGCGCCAAAGATCAGAGTGTTTTTGTGGAAAGCACTAAGCGAGGCGCTCCCGGTGGCGGATCTGATAAAGTTGAGAGGTTTGAAAGTGGATGAAAGGTGCCAAGTTTGTGGTCTCCATGGAGAATCGATTAATCACATTCTGTTTGAGTGTACGGTAGCGAGACAAGTATGGGCTTCTTAGAATCCGACTCTGAGCATGGCTTTCACCAGACCTCAATTTTCGAAAATGTAAGTTATCTTTTGGGTGCGAAGCGAAGCGGAGGTTTCCTACTCACATCTCTCGGGTTTGGCCTTGGATTGTGTGGATTCTATGGAAGGCTAGGAATGAATTTTTGTTCCAGGGGAGAGAGCTAGTTCCAACAGAGATTGTTCTCAAGGCATTTCGTGAGGCGGAGGAATGGTTTGAGGCACAAGTAATAGAGAATGAGATGATGAATGCAGAAAGCGCCAGCCTTAAACCGGAAAAAATCAAGTGGGTGCCACCGAAGAAAGGGTGGAAAATGTGTAATGTGGGTTTTGATTGGAACAAAGAAAAGAGCCTAGCAGGTGGTGGTTGGGTAGTCTTGTGACGAGAGGAGTTGTCCAATGTCACAGTAGAAGAGCTTTTAGCAATATTCGATCTGTTGATAAGGCTAAGCTTGCGGTGATATTATGGACACTTGAAAGCATGAAGAGTCATAGAATGACTAGGATTATTGTTGCAGGAGAGTTTGGAGAATTTTTTGGAGCAGTTGATCGGCCTCAAGCGTGGCCCTCTTTCTTATATCAGGCAGGAGAGATTGAGATGGGAAGGTCTCTAATTGTTGACTGTAGGTTTTTGGTGGTTAGAAAAGAAGCTAACAGAGGAGCTACTTTCATTGCACAAAGTGTTACGAAACAGGGGTTGGTAAGATCGTACGTTCAGTGTGGTCACCCTTCGTGGCTATTTGAGTTCTTTGTAAATGAAAGTCGTGGCCTCTGAGCCTTGTATGTGGGCTTCTATTATCAGATTAGTTTGATCTGGTTCTCCCCTTGTTTGGGTGGAGTTGTTTGGGTTTTGGTTGTCTAGATCAAGTTCTTTAAGCTGTGGGGGTGATCTGGATGTTCATAAGGTATATTGTAAAAGCTTGTTCATTTTATGAATGGAATTTCAAGGGAAAAAAAAAAAGAATGGGTGCATATGTGCAGTGAGTCGATGACTACTGTTGAATAACTTAAAACAAAAACATATGGAATCAGTGCAAAATAAACGGTAAAAGCAAACAACATTCCTCAAGATGTTCAATTATTTTGTTAACTCTTTCACGCATATAATATGACTTTTATAAATGATGAAATCTTATATAGAGTAGTCGCTTTATGAAGGTGAACCATATCATCCCCCACTCTATTATATCATATACTTGATTCTTAAATGGGAACTTTAGTCATCTAGTTTATTAACACCACCTTTCATCAAAAAGAATACTAAAGCCAGCTCATGGAATCTATACTTTTCATCTAAATGTATCATAGTTTTAACTAAAGACATGGTTTCAAAAGTAACAGTAATGTAATACCTTGCATGCTACTCAAGACATGGGTCATAGACATCATCTCTCGATATATAAATTGACAATGCTGAACTATATCATATGTAACAAAGTGTTTTTTTTTTCCAGACCAATATAATGATACTATATATTGGGTAATTTAGTTGCTTACTTCTTTTTCAAACCATTCAATAATATCTCAAATTTGGATATATAGATATTGAGAAGTTAATAAAGTACAGCAACAATAATAATGATAGTACAGCACTGTCCCAGTTTTATGCATATCAAAGAACACAAGTGTGTTCTTATTTAAATACATGCACCCACATAAACACACCCAAATGCTCCTGGTAGGCCAAAATAATTAATTCAAATGAAAATTTTCGTTAAGAAACCATAAGAAAGTAGCAGTACTCATTTGTTGACCACCGAGGAGATACTATAGTTTATTAGCTAGAGTAATTAACAAATAGAAAACCAATTAGCAAGCTTTTATTATAAACATAGATCATCATGCATTTGTACTCCAATATATAGTTAGCTCTGTCTCAAGGTCTTTGTTAAATAAAATTTTAAATATGTATATTTAGTAACTACTAACAAAGGAGTATGATTATCCTGATTAGCACTGAGAAAGAGTGATTAAAGAGGAAGCAAAGTGATTAGACACAAAACCCATTTTATTAAGAGACAAGTTGGTCCCGTGATTAGGGCAAGATACAGCTACAACTGTGACACCCTTCCTTTCTTGATGTTTCTCAAAACTTTCTCATTCCATCATCTCCATCTTATCCCATTTTTTATTTATTCTAAAGCTCTTTTAGTGATATCTTACTGGGATTAACAATTTAAAAAAAAAAACTTAGTTGTTCAAAAGATTCAAAACTAATAAACTTGGTATACTTAAGCTATGCCTTTTTGCCTTTTACCTACATGAACGAAACATAAGTAGTCAAAATTCACATGAATTAGCATTGAAAATGCTTTAAAACGACGTTTAGCAAATGTTTTAGTGTCCTCGTTGAAATATTCATCATATCTATAGAAAAGGAAAAGTTTTTTTTTTGGTCAAAAAGGAAGAGTAATTAAATAAGCATTACAACCCAAAATTTCCAGGGCATGTTTATGAACTAACATAAGATAAATTAGACATCATAACGTTTTCCATTTGGCCCCAGAGTTAACTAGTTTGATATAAGCATTAGTGAAGTCTTTAAAGAACTTGTCTTGGTCATCCGCATACTCTTTCACCCACCTATGCATCAACCCGTGAATCTTATATCAGTTGAAGAGATACTCCAGTCCAAACTCTTCATCCTCTACTTCAAATATGCTACTTGACTAGTTAGATAATGAAATGATCAAGGTAAGAAGGACCAACCTTAAGCACTCATCATCCTCCACGAGGGCATGATCCGAAGGAAGCCCGACCATGCTCGTCATTTTGGCTGCAACCCAAGTAAAGTCATGATAGATTAAGAAAACTATGTAAAGATACAATGAAACTGTAGAGGATGAGAACCTTTTCATCATGACACTTACATGTAGTCGAACTCCAAGGTTTTTCAAGAAGGATTTTGTAGTATGCATTGTCAAAAGTAAATGGATCTCCAAAGCCTTTACTCCCAATCGTATGTGCACCAGACAAGGCAACAAGTTCTTGGGTCCTGCAATGGCACCCCATGTGATGTTAAGTGTTACAAAATTTGGTACTATAAAACCACAAGTTCTCAGTTATCTTTGTGTAAGGACTCACGAGAATCCTTTTCTTTGGAAACATTCTTTCAAACCGGAGGCATTGAGGGACTCTGGAGGTAACTTGTCTTCTGGATCAGGTTGCCTGTAAACAATGAAACGATCATCAGGTTAAACATATAGAAACAAAGACCAGAGACTGAGAGTATATATCACTCATGACGTGCTTACATTGAATCAAGTCTTCCCAAAACTACTGGAATTGTTGGGCCTCCACACATTGAGACTGCTTCAGACCCAGCAACAGCGATCATATCCGCCCAAGACACTAAGATCACACAGTTCAGAACGTTAGCACCAGAACACACATAAAAAGGATACACTTCAAACAGAAACTACCTGGTTGTATCTCATCAACCTTAATCTTTGCTTTCTCTAGAACCTAACAAATGCAAAAAAAAAATTGTGAAATTACATTTTATTTGCTCACACTATCTAACAAAGAGAAGATAGAGAAGGGTTTAGTGCCTTTAAGGATCTCTTCAAACCTGCGTTTTCAGGTCTCTCTAGTTCATAAACAATAGAACCATTGATGCCACCTGCAGTTACACACAACAATTAAGTAAAGATTTCGAGAATGAGATTGATTAGTAATCACAGAGTCATGGCAAGACTACACTACCTGTGTTATCATCGAGTTCAAAGGTTCCAGCATCATGAAACACTAAACGAAGCACACCAGCAGCTTTACCCTTGGTCACCACTCTCCTTATCTCATCTTTCATCAGTCGAAACATGCTGAAGTGAAACCCAACAGTCAGAATTGGCTAAAAAACTAGCACAAGAAAATTTAAAACTATATAACATGAAGAATAGTTTTTGCATCAAACTCACTCAGCTGCCTTTCCGTTTGGAGGAAGCAAATGAGACAGAAGCTGCACAGTGGACAACATGACAACCATTTTTCTTCTACTGGACACGAATACACGACCCGAACCTAGTCAAAATCATGCAGAAGTACAGAACACAACCTAGTCAACTCGTGGAGAAACAGAACATATCTCACTATCTCAGAAACAGAACAACCGGTCTTACCAGGATCATGGGAGGAGCAACTGATACGACATGTTTTTAACGATCTGACAACATGTTTCCCTGTGGCCGGAGAGAAGAGTCGCGTTTTAGCGGGAGATTCAAGTTCGCATTTGAAGTTTAAAGAAGAAGAAGAAGAGTGGCACCGAGAAAACAGAGAGGTAGTCGTCATCTTTAACGGTGGGACGAGAATAACCGAGCGGCAGACTGATTTTTTTTTAATGTATCCGAGAGTTTTATTTGTCTACCCTCAAGCGTACAGTAAGAAAACGTTTTAGCCAATAGGATCGACTCTCAAAGAGAGGAGTAAGAACACGGCACGCATTTGGAAAGCGTGAGGACTCAAAAGAACACAAAGCGACAACTATTTCTATGACAGTAGATAAAAACGACAGGTAGTTCAATTTTAGTATGTAATAAAAAAGTAAATTTTCATTAATTCACTGATTTAATTTTAACTGAGTGTTTTCCTGCACCATGTGCAGTAGTAAAAATTTTAAATTTAAATTATATTTAAAAATAAAATTGTATCATTATTTTAGATTTTATTATTTTAATCAATGTTGTAATATAAATTTTGATTAAAATTAAGATAAAATAAAATTTTTGTTAATTTTAAATTATACTTAAGAATAGATATGTATATTTAAAATTATAATCTTAGATATATTTTTATCTATTTTGGGATAAAATATATTAAACTAATTTGTATAAATTAATAAAAATAATATAAAAGCTGTATAATTATCAAAAAATACAAATGAACAATATTTTTTAAAAAATTTATATATATAAAATAAGCTTATAATATTACAATTAAAATTTTAGAATTTTAAAAAGAAATTTTAAAACAAATTGAAAATCTTTTTTAGTAATAAAATTGTATAATTATAAATAATATTTCAAAATTTATAAAATATTCTTATATTATTTATTGTCATATTTGAATAGATTTACTTTAATGATGATGTATAATTTACTACCATATTATAAAAGGTTTACCAAAAATGTTAATAATCATTAAATATAATTGTATATGTCACATTTAGACTTAAGCCATGTCTATCAATTTAACATGTCATGTCACATTTATTTGGTGAAATTGATTGTAGAAGGTACATGTGTCAAAATCAATTGGCAAATAATGTATAGGAGAATCAACTTAATTGATTTAGTCCATTTCCAGTTTTAAAAATTAATATATTTGATTCAAATCAAAACTAAGCATAAACCTCAATGGAAGTTAACTATTTGATTATTTGATGTTTTTAAGCATGTACACTTTAAAAATTGGTTAATTGTTATGTAAATAAATTTAGTTGATGTACTAAGTTGGAAATGGACAATATCTATACTATTAAAACATAATTATCCCTAAAATATACAACACTACAAAACTATAGACACTACTATTCTTTTATTTCAAACACAACACAATGAAATATACAATGAGCCAAAAACCTATCATAGTAAGATACTAAAAATTTAACCTTTTGTTGTAAAAAAAGAAAAATAAAAATAATAAGATACTAAAAAATATGGCCTACAACACAAGACTGCTATCTCGGACCGGAGAGTCTTACGGCAGATAGATTATTCTCGCTGATACAATCCGTCTGTCCATACGACTTACCACCACCGCTTTCCTCGCTGATCGAACTCGAGTAAAGCCTCGAGCCCATAGAGGAAGAAGACGGAGGCTGGACCACCGTGAAAACACCTTCAAGCATTTGAACAACTTTACTCATCGACGGTCTCAAATGCATATCTTCTTGTATACACCAAAGCGCAGTTCTCATCGCCCTCTGAACTCTCTCGTCGTTCACATCAACGTTCTCCATCCTCCCATCAACAATCTCCAAAACCCTCCCTTCTTCCATCATCTTGAAAGCATAAGAAGGAAAATGGCACTTCTCAGACGACTCCGATGGATCATAGTTCTTTCTTCCTCCTATCAGCTCTAGCAACACCATCCCGTAGCTGTAAACATCGCTCTTCTCCGAGATCGCGTAGCTTGTGATCCATTCCTAATTTGCGGCGCTTCTGGCGGATGGGCTTGAATGCGGGGTCGACATTAAGCTCGTGGGTTGTGATAGCCGGATCGATCCCTTTCATGTCCGATAGGGACCATGCAAAGGTGGATACGTTATTTCTAAGGAATGTGAGTAGTGCATGCTGCATGTCGTCGGCCAGAAGCGCCGACTCGCACTGCCTTGCTGGGGTCGAATCGTCATCGGCATCTCTAGGATCTCGTCCTTACGAGGATAGGTTAAGCTAGTGGGATGAGAAACAGGCAACGAAAAATTTTAGAATCAAAATCTTGGGGTTTTGGATGAATATAGAGAAAAAGTGAAATATATGTTTTAGTTCATAAGAAATTAGATAGAAGGAGTGTAAATCGATTTTAAGTGTATTAAAAGCTTCAAATTGGTTGTTCATTATGGTTGGTGTATTGATAGCAATGTCAATATTGTAAATACTTGAAAAGATGAGGATGAGAGAGTAAAAACTCATTTTCAAAAAATAAAAACAATAATGGTATTTTCGCTGAATAATCCAAACTTTTGAATCATATTTGCAAATAGCAAAAATAAATTAGCAATGTATTAGCTACTAATTGTTTTATTTACTAAATTCTTATAGATGGAAAAATATACTTTGATTCTAAATGGATTATTCTAAAGGTTGTAATTTATCGAAAAAGTATTTTTACAAGATATAAATAATGAAAAATATTTTTGTATTATAAGAAAAAATAGCTTTCCTTAATAAATATATTTA
>JAAMPC010000084.1:0-108392 GCA_016771965.1 Brassica carinata
GCTTAAAAAATTATGCCCCTTAATGATATTTTTTGATATTTTCAATTATTTAAACAAAATAATATAAATGTATTAAAATTTAATTTGTTTATAAAAATAAAGTATATAGTCAATATGTTTTGTTTAAAAGTAAGAGGATCACAATTATCAACTATTTTGTAAGAAAAATGGGAAAGTCAGTGATATTTATATACTTTATTTTGTAAGACATATTGAATTTTAATATATTTTATAACTATGTTGTCTGTCACTCTGTATAAAAATTCTAACATCTCAACCATCCTTATAGTTTCTTTTGTAAATATTTCTCGACATTAACGTTTTCTATAGATTTCATATCTATAAATGAAAAAAAATTATAATTTAATCAAATTAGGTTAACATTAATTTAACTTTGTAACATTTTGTTGAATTTTCTAAGAATTTCAGAGAGAGCATAAAGCTAATACTCGATATGATAGTTAGGTTTGATTAGATTTTAAAAAAGTCCTAAAAATTATAATAATCATAAAAATAATAGTTAAGACTTACATGAAATATGCAAGAGAGTGCAATAAATAATTAGGTTTTTGTTTAATATTTATTTTATACATAACAAAAGGAAACTAAGATTGATGCCAAAAAAAAAGGAAACTAAGATTAATTTAGAAGTCCAATGCGTCTTATTTAAATTGTAATCATAATGAAAAGGAAAATATTAGGGAAAGGGGCACGGCAGCAAACAAAAGATGGATTCGAAACTGCCACTTGTAGGACAAAGCAAGAGAAACTAAACCACTATACTAAAGTGAACTTTCGGTATTTTGGCGCCCCTAGTATATTCATAAACGTTGGCGCCTAAAGCCCATGCTTTATGAGCTTTAGGTCAGGGCCGGGCCTGCTCCCCGGTTTGGTTATTAAGGTTGAAGTTCTACCCTATAAGAACCATCAGGTTGGATTCCGTCTACCAAAACAAAACTTGCATAAGTTATGTAAGAAACGAAATAACCAGCCAACCTCCACTTTTCTATGTATTTCTTTTCATGCAAGTAATTCATTTGAGTTTGGTGACTTGGAACCTTCATTCCAGGAAGATAGGTTATTTTAGGTGAGTTTCCTCGTACGGTACTAGCTAACTACATAGCCTAATAGATGTTAGATTAGATGTCTCTGTTATCCAATAATTAAACCCTGTTAATCACAACCGCCCTAAGTATTAACTAACAATTAACCCTAAGACCTAATCTTTATCTATATCAAGTCCTAACCCCACCTTTCACAATTTGCCTAATAATAAACCTTTAAATCCTCTCAATATTTTTTAAGTAGGCGAAGTTTCAAAGCTTCTCTATTCTTAGTTTATTCTTTAATTTTCGAAATTCATCAAGAACACTCTTTTCAGAAGCTAAAACATAATCAATGGCGTCTAGAGCGACCCATCTTGTTGTTGTTGGTCTCAGCCGTTGCCGTAGCATCAGAATCCAACATGCTTCAAGATGTTTGTGTGGCTGATTTGTCCAATGGTATATACACCACTTCAATTATAGATTGTTCAGATTAGTTTTATTTTTGAAAAGTCTCGTGATAGTTACGTTTCATTAATTTCTTTATACATCGTTAAGAATATAAAATGAACCATTCCTTCAGTGTTTCACTTTCCACAACATATTATAAAAAAAATCCTATACCTAACTTGAAATTATATCATTAAGAATGCAGCCCCCTTGAAACAATCGTCATAACTTAATTCTCATTTTCTGTTTATATCTTTTTTTTTTTTAAATTATGTTAATCATTTGGAAACTTCCATCCCATGCATTGATCAACTTGCGGGTCACCATTTGATTTTCCGACCATCTAACTAAGTTTTGACTTTCATAAGAAGTTACATAGGAATAGATGATAACTGGATAAGATCTTTAAAGTTGATGGATGGTTAGTTGTTATTTCACATCTTCAAGAGCTTCCTCAAATTTTATCTGGATTTACTTCAAATGATACATTTGTTTATTAATAGAAATTAGTTTTCTCAACGTTTTTGAATTCAATATAGTATATGTGTGTTCTTAAGAAGTTAGTTCGTAAGTTGTTACATTTAGACATAACGAATTTAAATAATTAAACCAAAAAGTAGGTGTGGAAACATAGGATTGAATCTTCAAACATTCTTTTCCAACAATATGATTTTGTTTTCAAAATTGTTCATTTTAAAAAAATTCTTTTGATTTGGTAAGAGCTTCCTTCAAAAGAAAACAGAGATTCTAATTTTTAAGTTGTAACATTTTCTATTTCCATTTTGCGACAAATGCAGAGGTCAAGGTCAACGGATACACATGCAAGGTTTAGGACTTGACTGGTTTTCCGCTATGATCCACAAACGCAGCTTTTGCTATTGCTAGCGGTTGTTGGCGTTTAAACAATCACAGAAAACGCTACAAATCGCTTCAAACCGCTCCAAACCTCTTAAAATCAAAAGCTGATTACAGCTAGCGTTTGCGGTTGCGGAAGGGTATATTTAAAAAAAATAAAATAAAAAAACTAAAAATATTCAATAAAATTTTTAAATTTAAATAATAGAAATTATAAAATGTATACATATTACATTTTAATTTCTATTATAAAACTTTAAAACAAAAATATTTCTATAATTTTTTAAAATTTTATATTATTATTTTATAAATATAATTTTTATATTCATTATAATATTATGATTTTTAATACTTTTATAATTATATAAAATGTAAATATTGTTAATTTATTATTTAACAGCTATTGCGTTTGGTAGTTTACCAGTCATAAAAGTCCCACAAATGCACCAATTTCTAACCGCGATAATCGACAAATCTCTAAAAATGCTTAAAATCACAACCACCGCATCCGTAAACTCTCACAACCGCAACTGCAACCGCTGCGTTTGAACCAGTCTGACCCTTAGATAAATCCTCTGGAACGTATCATATCGCTCGGCAAAATACTTGTTCAGCGCTCCATTGAAATACTTGTTCAGACTTTTAGCGTGTCCCATGTATAACCGCTTAGCTCTGGATCAAACTGTAAATAATAGAATGTCGTGAGAAAAAAAAATAGAATAAATATAAGACTATACTAGAGAGTGACCCACCTTCGGAGGGCGGATATATTATTTGTGTTGTATATATTATTTAAAATTAAATTTATATATTTGTTTCTTTCCTTGTAATATATATGTATTTTTTGTAATCATACTTGTGTTTTTATCAACAAACGTATTTGCGTAATTTAAAAAAATGATTAGTAAAGTATTTGTATAATTGTATTGAATTTATTATATTGTTAAATTATACATTTGTGCCATAGCCTTTAACACATTAATATGGTACTTTATTTTCAAACTGTTATTTTGTTAAAAAATAACAAAATATTGTTATAGTTTTGTTTGGTAAAAAAATAGTAATTAAATAGATGGATTAAATCAATAAAATAAAAAACTAAAAATATTCAATAAAATTTTTAAATTTAAATAATAGAAATTATAAAATGTATACATATTACATTTTAATTTCTATTATAAAACTTTAAAACAAAAATATTTCTATAATTTTTAAAATTTTATATTATTATTTTATAAATATAATTTTTATATTCATTATAATATTATGATTTTAATACTTTTATAATTATATAAAATGTAAATATTGTTAATTTATTATTTAACAGCTATTGCGTTTGGTAGTTTACTACCATAAAAGTCCCACAAATGCACCAATTTCTAACATTTTAACGATCGTACAAATCTCTAAAAATGCTTAAAATCACAACCACACATCCACAAACTCTCGAACCACAACCGCCAAGGTTACACCGATCAACGCCTTAAGCGTCCGGCAGCAGCCTCAAACACCAGCGCAGGCGCTGTTGTAACCGAGCCACCGTGGAGAAGCTACCAGGACTCAGTGCGGCTATGGAGGGGACAATGGGTGCGACCGCCCGGTCCAACCTTATGTCCCCATATAATTATAGTTAAATTATTTTTATCTTTTGTGAATTTATAGATTTTACACAATTTTCAACTATTTTTAATAAAAATAGATTGAAAAGGACCCAAAACAGTTAAATTTTTTTTCATCATAAAATTTACAAAATAGTTATTTATAAAGTTTTCTAAATATTTTTAAATTTAAATAATAGAAATTATAAAATGTATACATATTACATTTTAATTTCTATTATAAAACTTTAAAACAAAAATATTTCTATAATTTTTTAAAATTTTATATTATTATTTTATAAATATAATTTTTATATTCATTATAATATTATGATTTTTAATACTTTTATAATTATATAAAATGTAAATATTGTTAATTTATTATTTAACAGCTATTGCGTTTGGTAGTTTACCAGTCATAAAAGTCCCACAAATGCACCAATTTCTAACCGCTGTAACAGTCGTACAAATCTCTAAAAAATGCTTAAAATCACAACCACACGCATCCACAAACTCTCGCAACCACAACCGCTGCGGTTACACCAGTCAACGCCTTAGCGTCCGAAGCAGCAGCCTCAAACACCAGCGCAGGCGCTGTTGTAACCGGAGCCACCGTGGAGAAGCTACCAGGACTCAGTGCCGGCTATGGAGGGGGGACAATGGGTGCGACCGCCCCGGGTCCAACCTTATGTCCCCCATATAATTATAGTTAAATTATTTTTATCTTTTGTGAATTTATAGATTTTACACAATTTTCAACTATTTTTAATAAAAATAGATTGAAAAGGCCCAAAAACAGTTAAATTTTTTTTTTTTCTTTCTTCTTCTTGGTGATATTGTAATCAAAATCTGTTAATATGAGCTTGACCGATTCATTAGTCCCAGGAGGCCATGTGAGCTTCATCTTATTGAAATTTATCTCCACGTTTACAGAAACTCAAAGATAAAAATGATAATAATAGAAGATGATGCTAAACAAGTAATGATCTCATAGCTTTCAACATATTCAGCATAAGAAAACTAGAAAGAAGCATCCTTCTTATCTAACTGGTTTCAAGCTCGTTCTTGATCCTTGGTCCTTGGTGCAGCAGCAACAACAACGGGCTTCCCTGATGAGCCCTCTTTCACAGTTGTAGTATATGTTGCCACTTTGTTGAGAGGCTCAGCGTAATCACGCGATATCGAGTTGAACCAACAAAAGGAAAGAGATGTATTTGAGAAACTTGCCAATGAAGTTACTCTTAGAGCATCATCAACCATAAGTTTTCCAAAATAATTTTTTATTTTATTAATATTTAGAAGTAACTAAATTATAATTAAATTTTATTTTTCTGGACCAAATGTAAAGCTAATCTCTCAACTTTTATTCATAGTTTCTCAAACAATAAGCTGTTCTAAATTTTTCTACATTCTCTTTCATATTTTTTGTTTTTTTTATGATTACTTTTTGGGTGAAATACTTTTTTAGAAACCACAAGGTTTTTTCCTTTCTTAGACCATCTCCAACAATAGATATGGTCTTAGAGTTCTAAAACAAATTTTTAATTGAAAATAATCAAATTAAAAAAGTTTAGATACTTGTTTAGTTTTATATCTTCCAATGATAGAACCAATTAAAGGTTCTAAGTTTCAAAAATTTGAAAACTTGTAATAATAGATTACTTGCATCACAACCTAATTAAAGCTAACTACCAAGATACTAGACTCTACCAAGCATTGAGCACTTAAGTAAATTAAAGCTAACTACCAAGAGTGTTAGATGTGACCAATAAGTACCAAGCTCTTGGGACAAGAGTAACTATCAAAGAACACACCTGTTTGTTTTTGTTTCCAACTTGAGCAAGGCCAAGAAAGCGAGTTACATGACTAGAATCAACGTTCAAGTAAGGTTCACGGGCATAGAACACCCCCCATCGAACCTGCAATGGGATAACTGCAACAAAACACACAAACATAAACAATAAATAAGTTCCAAACTTATCAACAACTCCCAGTAACAACAATACAAGAACAAAAAAAACACTTACCGAGGTTTAACTTCCTTCACCAATTCAGAAACATTGGAATCACAACAAGACGAATCAGAAACCTCTGTAGGAATATCAGACTCCGCAGCTCTGTTCGTGACTCCCACAGGCCATTCATTAGTAAATAAACTAATTAAGGACCAACAATTACTAAAAACATGAACATAAAGAAACCAATCCATCCATCAAAAGTTAAAAAAAAGGATATGTCAAAACAAATCAACAACTCCAGAATCATCAGCAAGAGCACGAAGAGCATCAACATCATCTTGACTGTACTTCCCAAACTGACCATCAGATGACTCCGTACCAGATAAGTAAGAAACAGACAAACCTAAAACACATAACCAAATCATATCAGCAACATTCACAAACAACAAAATTTGATTCTTTAATCAATATCAGAAAAACATTGTTACCAAGAAGAGTGAACTTCCCACTTCCTCTTAACCAAAACAAGATGTGTGCCACCACGAGCCCGTCCATCTTAAACCCTTGATTCTCAGTTTTCTTCGAGGTCGCGGATAGGATTTTGGGGCGGGGACGCCGTAGTCTCCGGTGAAGTAAGTAGGAATCAGGACCTGAGCTCGGCCTTCGACGTAATCCAGAAACTCGTCTAAAAGCTCCAGTGAATCGGGGAAGAATTGGCCGACGCAGATTAGTGCATCGAATGGACCTGCTGATTTGCTGACCTGTGAAAAATTGGGATTTCGATTAAAACCCTAGGGAGATAGAGAATCAGAAGATAGAGAGAGAGAGTATAAGAGTATACCGATTGGACTCGCTTGAAGGAGAATTCGTGGTTTGAAGAAGAAACGCACCTCCGCCGTACATGGCTGCCGGAGAGCTCGTCGGAGGGTTTAAACACGGGCGGGATTCTCTGTAATCCCGGGTTCAACAGAACAAAAGAGAGAGAGAGAGTTTGGCGAAATCGCTACAGCTTCTCTGCACTCATAGGGTCAATGTACTTTGGTGATTCCGCCATGAAAAGAGATAGATAGTTTGCTGGGAATTTTTCCGCGAAATGAGAGAGAGAACAATTTTTTTTTTTTTGAAAAACTTAACCAATCAGACATTGACACATATTATAGAAGTGGTTCCAAAACCTCCAATTTTAGAACCATATCTACCTAATTTTTTTCTTTCTGATTTAATTTTCATCATTTAATTAGGTAGAACCACGTCATTAATCCTTTTAGATACACCTTTGGAGCTGCTCTTACGCCACTTGGACTCAATTTGCTACTTTACCCACTACAGTCCATAAAAGTATCCACCTTTACATAATTTATCCCAACTTGGGGATTTGCATTGATAAGTAGAATAAAGTCTTCAATTGACAAAAAAAGTCTTGTGATTAGGATCTGATGTACCATCCAAAAGTATGCTCAGGTTATCTGTCTACTAGCATCGTAAATTTGTAGGTACTTACATGAGCAGAACAGTGCTTTTCTTAGCAGTATCACCAACTATATTAATGGTATCCAGCAAAGATGCTTAAGCAAATATATATGCATCAGTCTGTACTCAATTTGGACAATGACAACACTACTTCCTTGGTTATTAGTTATGACTAGTTTTATTTATCACTGTTTCTACACTATTAGGTTACAGTAAACAGATGAAGACAAACAAACTCTGCTCCAATAAACTTTAAAAATGGGGACTACTTGCTAGCTAACGGTACTCATACAGCAAAATCACCTAAAATGCAATTGCTCAAAAACTGCTGCTTCTTGCGAATGGTCATTCTGCTTTGGACACATCCATTGAGCAAAATTGCTGATATGATAACATGTCAAAAAACCTACTCTTCTTTCTTCGATTCACTAAACCAAATACGCAACCATAGTTACCATGCCCTATAACAATCTGCTGAGACATCTGTAAGTCAGAACAACAGGCATCAGCTATATTTTTGCTGCATTGGGCTATAATAAGCCAAGGCTCAGAGCACCTGAACTTCTTCAAATAGAGTTCTTACCGTTTGGCACGACTAGAGAGAAGACAAAAAAACCATCCAAAACTAAATATGGACATATCAAAATTTATCCATTGACCTTTTGATCTCTTACAAAGCTAAAGATAACTCAATTCAACCAAACCGTATCAACCAATCACACACTGCTATACGAATCAGATTCCATACACAATTGCTTTACCATACTGATAAATGATGATCATAGGCATTGATGGATTTAACCAGACGAAGAAAGTTCTATACAGATTGATTGAGCAAAAAAAAAAAAAATCTATAACAAGAATCATTCCCCTTCCCCACGATGAACAAAACTTACACAAAATCACCGATGCGGATTACACTCATTAGAGCAGAAATCATTAGTCTCCAACATAACACGCAGCATCTCATGAGTGAAGCATTCATCGTTAGGATCAGAAACTGGAGAAGAAGGAGAAGCCTCCTCCTCCTCCTCCTCCTCTGTTCTCCTCCGACGTCTCCTCAAAGAAAAGCATCCTCCTTTACGCGACCCAGACCTTGAAGACGAAGATGAAGATGATTGATTTTGTGATTTAGGTCTCTTTCTGAATTTGTCTATAAATCGCTTCCTGGGTTTCGAAATTGAAGGCATTACTAATTGATTCTCGGTCTCAGTTCCATCCCTCCCTCCTTCTTCTTCTTCCTCCTCTTGTGATCGTTATCGACTCCGTTCTGATCATCCACCGTTATCTCCCCGCGGCTTCCAGGCATTAACCAGACGCCGTTTTGGACCGTAAAGATCGATTTGGTGGTTTGAGGAAGGAAAAGGAGTTTGATTTTTATTTATTTTTATGCTCCTCCACGGCTTCCACACTTTTTTTCAATCAAAAACCTTCGCTGGCTCTCTGTTTCTACCCACTACTCGTGCTTATTAATTTACTAATTAAGTAATTAGATTCGGTTTTTCTTATTTTCTCTTTTCGATTATAGGCTGCACTACTTATCGAGAGGTAAACAAAATAATTTTATTGTTTCACCTTATCTCTATATCCATCAGATTCATATGTAACATATAGATATACTAATATTCTACTATTTATTAATAGTATTCTATTTAATCATATGTATGAAATAATCGTATTATGTGAAAGTGTGAAAATGTTTGAGAAAACAACAAGTAGACAGCTTTGTTTCAACTACTTAGGAAATTAATTAATGATTTTATAGAAATTCATTTTAATATGCTGGTTGGTTGAATGATTTAGGAAAGTGATTCAGCCATTTTCTTTGGAAATATAATTTTGCAACAGCATGGTTTCTAGGATGAGGTTCTTAGATTCGATAAAACCGCTTTTTAGTTTTAACGAAAAAATCTAAGAACCGCTCATAAATAAAAATATAAGAACCAATTTTTAGTAAAAAATATATAAAATTTTTTTGTGTATTTATAGATTTTACACAATTTTCAACTATTTTTAATAAAAATAGATTGAAAAGGACCCAAAACAGTTAAATTTTTTTAATCTTTTGTGTATTTATAGATTTTACACAATTTTCAACTATTTTTAATAAAAATAGATTGAAAAGGACCCAAAACAGTTAAATTTTTTTAATCTTTTGTGTATTTATAGATTTTACACAATTTTCAACTATTTTTAATAAAAATAGATTGAAAAGGACCCAAAACAGTTAAATTTTTTTAATCTTTTGTGTATTTATAGATTTTACACAATTTTCAACTATTTTTAATAAAAATAGATTGAAAAGGACCCAAAACAGTTAAATTTTTTTAATCTTTTGTGTATTTATAGATTTTACACAATTTTCAACTATTTTTAATAAAAATAGATTGAAAAGGACCCAAAACAGTTAAATTTTTTTAATCTTTTGTGTATTTATAGATTTTACACAATTTTCAACTATTTTTAATAAAAATAGATTGAAAAGGACCCAAAACAGTTAAATTTTTTTAATCTTTTGTGTATTTATAGATTTTACACAATTTTCAACTATTTTTAATAAAAATAGATTGAAAAGGACCCAAAACAGTTAAATTTTTTTAATCTTTTGTGTATTTATAGATTTTACACAATTTTCAACTATTTTTAATAAAAATAGATTGAAAAGGACCCAAAACAGTTAAATTTTTTTAATCTTTTGTGTATTTATAGATTTTACACAATTTTCAACTATTTTTAATAAAAATAGATTGAAAAGGACCCAAAACAGTTAAATTTTTTTAATCTTTTGTGTATTTATAGATTTTACACAATTTTCAACTATTTTTAATAAAAATAGATTGAAAAGGACCCAAAACAGTTAAATTTTTTTAATCTTTTGTGTATTTATAGATTTTACACAATTTTCAACTATTTTTAATAAAAATAGATTGAAAAGGGCCCAAAAACAGTTAAATTTTTTTAATCTTTTGTGTATTTATAGATTTTACATAATTTTAACTGTTTTTAATAAAAATAGATTGAAAAGGACCCAAAACAGTTAAATTTTTTTAATCTTTTGTGTATTTATAGATTTTACATAATTTTAACTGTTTTTAATAAAAATAGATTGAAAAGGACCCAAAACAGTTAAATTTTTTTAATCTTTTGTGTATTTATAGATTTTACACAATTTTCAACTATTTTTAATAAAAATAGATTGAAAAGGGCCCAAAAACAGTTAAATTTTTTTAATCTTTTGTGTATTTATAGATTTTACACAATTTTCAACTATTTTTAATAAAAAAATAGATTGAAAAGGACCCAAAAACAGTTAAATTTTTTTTTTTCATCATAAAATTTACAAAATAGTTATTTATAAAGTTTTCTAAATATTTTTAAATTTTGAATAAACATAGACTTTTAGGGATACAAATTTTTTCTTTGCCCCAGGGCTCATCAAAATGATGAGCCGGCCCTGCCAGGACTCCACACTCTCGGCCTCTCCATATCACGCATTGACTACGCACCAAACGGCCTAAACCCACCGCACATGCACCCACGTGCTTCCGAGATCATCTTTGTCCTAGAAGGTCAGCTCTACGTCGGCTTCGTAACAACCGCTGGAAAACTCGTGGCCAAGTACATTAACAAAGAAGAAGTCTTCGTTTTCCCCAAAGGACTTCTCCATTTCCAGAAGAACATTGCTAGGCCGGCTCCTGCTTCTGTAATAGCAGCTTTTGATAGCCAGTTGCCTGGAACACAGTCACTAGTGTCCTCTCTCTTTGGAGCTCTTCCTGAAGACATTCTAGTTCAAACCTAAACAAGTTATGAGGATCAAGTCCAGATACCAACCCAAGAAATGAAAAAAAACATAATATTTTTTTTTGTTTTCTTTCTTCTTCTTGGTGATATTGTAATCAAAATCTGTTAATATGAGCTTGACCGATTCATTAGTCCCAGGAGGCCATGTGAGCTTCATCTTATTGAAATTTATCTCCACGTTTACAGAAACTCAAAGATAAAAATGATAATAATAGAAGATGATGCTAAACAAGTAATGATCTCATAGCTTTCAACATATTCAGCATAAGAAAACTAGAAAGAAGCATCCTTCTTATCTAACTGGTTTCGAAGCTCGTTCTTGATCCTTGGTCCTTGGTGCAGCAGCAAGGGCAACAGGCTTCCCTGAGCCCTCTTTCATAGTTGTAGTATATGCTGCCACTTTGTTGAGAGGCTCAGCGTAATCAAGCAATATCGAGTTGAACCATCTAACCAAATTCTGATACTTTTTGGATTTCCTCAAACATTCCCATCTAAGACCGGATCCTAATAGAGAGTTTTAAAACCTTTAGTAAAAAAAACTATCACCAGTATAAGCAAACAGGTTCATCATAGCAAGATAGTGAGGAGTATTCATTACCAGTAAGAGCTGACCAGATAGCAACGTCAGCAATGGAAAGAGAATGGCCAACAAGAAAGTTAGCACTCTCAAGGTACTTGTCGACGCGAGTGCAAGCATTCTCAAACTCAGAACCAGAGGAGAAGAGGAAGAAAGTAATCATAAGTCGTAACGGGAAAGGAAAATACCCGTGGGAGAAGAGGAAAGTGGGGACGGTAGTAGCTGCGGGGGAGGAGGAGGAGTCGATAATCACCGGAGAGGATGAGAGGGAGAGAGCAACGATGACCGAAAGCGGTGGAGAGTCAGATGGGAAAGTATATGATTTGGAGGTAAGTATATGATTCGAAACAGTGCTTTTCTTAGCAGCATCACCAACCATATTAAGGGAATCCAACAAAGAAGCATCACGCAGGTTGCGAATTAAGCAAGTATATATGCATCAATATCCATTCATCATTTGGAAAATGACAACACTACATCCTTGGTTATGACTAATTTTATGTATCACTGTCTCTACACTTGTGTGTGTTCAAGCGAGTAATTGCGACTGGTTGTTGAGCTTAGTGTGTCATAGTAAACAGATCAAAAACAATCTAAGTCTGCTCCAATGAGTACTTACTAGGTACCGTACTCATACAGCAAAATTACCTTAAAATGCAATGCTCAAACTGCTGCTTCTCGTGAATGGTCATTCTTCTTTGGACACATACAATTGCTGATATGATAAGAAGTTAGCATGTCAAAACCTCTACTCTTCTTTTTTCGATTCACTAAACCAAAACGAACTTCATTAATGAGAGACACACAGGCCATCAGCTATATACTGGCTACATTCAATCCTACGCTACTTGTAACTCTAGACCTATAAGCTAAGGCGTGAGCACCTTAACTTCTTCAAATATAGCCACAGTCTGTCTTGAATAACATCTTACCATTTGGTGGCGGCACATTAGAGAGAAGACATAAACAATCCGAACTTATTATGAACGTATCCAAATTTATATATTGACATTTGATCTCCTAGAAAGCTAAAGATAAACTCATATTCAATGAAAACTGTAACCTAACCGTATCAAATCACACTCTGCTACACGAATCAGATTCCATACACAATTGCTTACCATACTGATAGATGATGATCATCATCGTCATTGGTCTGTAACATCAGAAAAAAAAACACTCATAGGCATTGATGATTTAACCAGATGAATAAAGTTCTATACAGATTGAGCAAATTTAAAAAAAAAAAAGAAGAAGCCAAAACCTATACCAAGAACCACTCCCCTTCCCCTTCCCCAATGATCAAAAACTTACACAAAAATCACCGATGCGGATTGCAATCGTTAGAGCAGAAATCATTAGTCTCTAACATAACACGAAGCATCTCATGAGTGAAGCATTCATCGTTAGGGTCAGAAACTGGAGAAGAAGGAGAACCATCCTCCTCCTCTGTCCTCCGAGGTCTCCTCAAAGAAAAGCATCCTCCTTTACGCGACCCAGAACGTGATCGATTTGGTGATTTGGGTCTCTTTCTGAATTTGTCTATAAATCGCTTCCTGGGTTTTGAAATTGAGGGCATTACAGATTGATTCTCGTTCTCAATACCACCATCCTCCTCGTTCTCCTTCTTCTTCTTTTTCTTCCTCCTCGTCGTCGTCCTGTGATCGTTGTCGACTCCGTTCTGATCATCCACCGTAATCTCCCCGTGGCTTCCAGGCATTAACCAGACTCCGTTTTCGAACGTGGAAAGATCGATCTGGTGGTTGAGGAAGGGAGAGGAGTTTGATTTTCTTATGCTCTTGTTGTCTCCTCCACGGGCTTCATACTTATGTTTCTTTTCTCAATCAAAAAGCCTTCGCTGGCTCTTTTCTCTGTTTCTAACCACTAATTTCGTGCCTAACGACTTTATTAATTAACTAATTAATTTATTTATTCGTTTTTTTCTTTTTCTTTTAAAGGTAGTACTGCTTATCGAAGTAAACAAAATAATTTCACTGCTTTATACCAATCTCTATCATGTATAAATATTCTATTTGATCATATGAAATAATCGTATTATGTGAAGTGCAAAAATGTTTTAGAAAATAACAAGTAGACAGTGATGTTAGAAAAACAAAACAAGTATACAGTTTTGTTTCAACTCAGGGAAATGAATTAATGATTTTTTTTAATTTTCTTAAAATCTTTTTTTTTTTTGAATTAATGAATTAATGATTTAGAGAAATCATTTTAATATATTGGTTGGTTGAATGATTTCGGAAAGTGATTCAGCCATTTTCTTTGGAAATAATAAATTTGCAACAACATGGTCTCACACTGCAATAACTTACATGACTTTGAGAAATCTACAACCTTTTTTTTCTGACTTTAGAAAATACCCACACCATTCAAATTTTGTGTGGTAAAGATAGAGAGAGCTTCAGTGCCTAGACGAAGTGATTCTTTCACGAACTGATGATAACATTTTAGGTAACAACATTGCTTTTGAAAAAGAGTCTTCGTTGAATGTAATAACGTTGCTGACTCCATGGCAAGCTACGCGAGAATTCCGACAAATATTAGGAGAAACGATTCTCGCATTGTTCACATATAGTCCCCCCGACCTACCAGACTTTGTGATGGTGAACATTTTATCAGGGATGCTACAAGGAACAAGAGTTTTGTTCGGGAAACGAAGCATGTGGTTGATCATAAGCCATGCAGGGATCGTATGTCTTAAGATAAACGTCTCAAGACTCTCTTGACTCATGTCCGCTTGAGAGAGATGGTCGTCGCTAGGCATCAAGAAAGTAATCTCCTGGTTCTTGTAGAAATCTGTATCGTTGAGGACATGGAGAAGGAGAAGGGTGCCAAAACCGTTATAAGATTCCCTTATCATGTCGGCAATGGCAGAGACTAGGTCGCTGCTTTGGTTGTCATGTCTCAATATGGGAGTTGGACGTGGCTCGGTGGATGCACGAATCGTAAGAAATAGGAAAAGAAATGGAGCCATAATTAGGAAAATAGATCTCATACTAGCTGTTATTAGAATAATCACTCATATCAATTTTAACATTTTCAAAACAAACTTATATACTATGTGTGGGAAACATTTCATGAGTTTTGGAAGTTAATACTAAACCGGTATAACCCTCGTGGTGATTAGTTGATGCATGGTTGATTCGTGACTTCAATTTTTCTTTTCATTTAGTTAGTGTGACAAGAATACTCGTGGTGATCATGATCGGTTAAGATGGTCTTCAAACATAAAAAATGGTGATAAGTGAATCAGTTCATTTCTCTTATATTACTTAAGATTTTTTCTAACCTGAGATATTGATATGTCCTCTCAAGATCAGAGCATGATTATTAATGGGTGTAGGGTGGAATTCTTATCGTAATTTAAGAACCGTTCTTAATTTTAACAAAGAAAAAAGTTAAGAACCGGTTATTAAATTACGCTAAAAACGCCATCCCTAAGAACCCCAATTAATCATGGTCTGGCAGTTTTTTATTATTAATCTAGAAACGGTTGGACAAATATCAATATCTCAACTTTGGATCGGATTGACTATGATATAGTTGAATTTTGTAGATCGGACTCTGATACCTTATATAATATAAATGTTTTGGTACTTGTACTAGAGTAGAATGAGTACAATATACAGAATACGGAGGAGTACTAGGTTAATACTAATTACAGTTGTATCTCTTACATATATAGCTATTATAGTAACAAGACAACAAATCAAATCCTAGGCTTGAGTTCCACCAAATACTATGTATTTAGCTACGTAAAAGAGTACTCTGCCAGAGAAATAAAGAAACGAAACAAAGACCAACATAAAACTACATTACACAACAAGTATAGCAGATATAAATACACACACATATATTTATATACATCCACAGTCAAGTAAAGAAAACACCAAACAAGAATATGAAGAAGAAAATTAGGAGTTGAGAGAGTTTTAGTGAAGAACAAGATCATTAAAACCACGTTTAGAGGCTAACCCAATAACACACAGCATGTAAAACACTTTCCCACTTTTCACTTTTGCTTTTACTATTGCCTTTCCCTTCTCAACTCTCATCTTAGCCTTAACGAGCATTGGCTTCTGCGATTCTCCTAACCGCTCTCGCTCTTCTGCTTCTGGTTCCTCCTCTATCGTCTCTAGCCTCCCCTTTAGTATCTCCTCCAAGTCTTTCCCCAAGTCGCATATACTCTTGTTCTGTTGAGTTACAACGCTTTTGTCTTGAAGATTCCATTTTTGATACTGAAAATATATGAATCTGACTCTCAGGGTTTTTGCTACATGTACCTCGGAATCTCGGTGTAAGTTCCTCTTGTTGGTCCTTCGATGTACAATCCACCACATCTTCTTACACGCCAAACTCCTCATATAACTTTCTTCTGGAAAGTAGTTTCTTCTTGTCACATCAGCTTCTCTACAAGAATGACATTCACTAACCCTTTAACAGCTTTATAATGATACTTTTGATTCTCTCAAAGTGACCAAAAAGATAGTTACTTTACAGACAAGCTTTCAATCTTTAAATGTGTTGCTTCTCCCTATAGGCTATAGCACATATTAAAAAACGAGGTGATTGTCATAAATCATCACATTCTGTTTTGTAAAGTATTTTATGTTCTGTAAAGTAGTCATCTCCTTTATCATGCTTATCTCTCTTCTTGTCTTTTTTTTTTCTCTCCCTTAATTGATGCTTTATCTGTCACGCTTAATCTCCAGCAATTATATTAAATAATGTGTGTTTTAGTGGGTTCACTAGTCTATCTCGTCTGTTGTCAACGACTAATCCCACAGACAAAGTAATGCTTTATAATGTACTTGGAACTCGAGTTTAAGTTTCACTAGCCATTGCAGTTAACATGGCGCATCGCATGTCTTAGGGAGATTGATTAAGCTCTATTGAGTGTGATCTTCCAATTTGTATATCCAAAAGGGAGGATATACATAAACTCAGTAACATGATCAGTATAATACACACTTAGCTTACTAATTTGAGATTTTTGGAAAATGTATCAAAATAATGTGGGGGACGATATGTGTAGTTTGTGGACCAAACATGAGTAGTGTAAAGTCGTTTCACTATTAGAAAACAGACACAAATATATATATATCATCGTAAGCCGCATTTGGTTACAGTTCCATTATTCCTCTGTTTTTGATATCTCTTTGTTTATATGAAGTCACAAACATCAAAATATGAGCTTCTTCTCTGACACAACAGGGAAGCCCCAGTGAGAAGAGAGAACGAGATTAGGATAGAAACCTTCTATGTTCATTTTATCTGTGATGCGCGCGTAGATGCTGAAGATCCTTCTTGGTAAAACCAATGCCTTGAGAACCAGCCTCCTTGGTCGGTTTAGTCTAAACCCTTTTGACCTACCCTGGAGCTTCTTCCCCAAGTTATGTCTTAATGTAACCTTCTCTTTATGATGACTTAGCTTTTGGTAATGGCACGATGATCTTGAACGGTACTTACCAAGAATCCGCAGCATCTTGAGCTTATTGTTGTTGTTGTTGTCTGGAAGATAAAAAAACAGGGAAAAGATGTTTTTCAAAGATTTTTGCTGATGAAGTAGTTTGAAAGTAGCTCTAAGACTAAGAAAAGGAGAAACAGTGAAGTAACAAACAAAGAACAGTTTGATGAGGATTGAAGAGAGAAACTAAGGGTTAAATGATAAAAGAGAGTGAGGGAAAGATTCTGAAAGCACATGGCTATATTGTTTATTTTGTATTTATCAAAGCCTACAAATCCCCAAATCTTCTGAATTTTGTTCAGTTCTTGTTTAACCACACAAGTCAGAGAGAGACTGCATGCAGCTGCCATGTATTTGACCTATGTGGCTATCTATGGCTGTCACATACCCTAAAACAGAGAGAAAAATATAAAGAATTGATGTTGTAGTGTATAGGAAAATAGAGAGCCATGTGCAATGATTGTATCTTAAGAAGTTTTATATATCTAAATAAGAGATAAAGAAGAAGACAAGCCACTAACTAATCATTTGGAACACATGTATAGAAGAGATGATGAAATGAGAAAGACAAAAGTCACAAATCCTTATTTCTTTTAATTATTTTGGTTCAATAAAAATGTTTTGAAAAAGGAGGTTACTGCATACTAAGAGCAACCTCATCCCTTCTCAAACAAAAAAATACCAATGTTTTAATTTAAACTAACTAAAAAATAGTTTTAATCTTCAAATAAAATTGAATCAATTAAAAAAGTGATAAGTGTTGTTTGGAGTTTCAAGAGGTTCTCAAAAATTGTCTTTTGAGAATTCCATTATATTTTTATTATTTTGATTTTCTTATTGTGTAAAGAATTCATGATAACAAAACAAATGCAGCATTACAAGAATTTCTTTTGAAAATCCTTTATCAAAAAAAAAAAAGAATTTGTCATGAGATGTTTGAACAAGAGATTCAAAAGTTGGGCCACATGTGAGAGACCCAGTAACATTTTCTTGGTATACTATGGGCCGAATATTGTTATATTTTGCTTAAGACTAAGGCCCATTAGAAGGAAAACGCAGCTGTGAACTTGTTGACCGAGGGACACGCAGAGAGGAACCACTCTCTGACTTCGTGTCTTAAAACTGTGTTGTGATTCAACGCCAAGTTCACGTTTCTTGCATGATTCTCTCCGTACACACTGACACAATAAACCTTCTGTTGACTTTCCCATTCAAGAAACCAAATTTAATTAAAGAAAATAATGATAAATCCAAAACTTCAGTTAAGCTTACTAATCATCTGATTAACGGAGATTATACAATGATTTTATTTGAGCAATAGCAAAAACATAATCAAAGACAGGAACAAACACACTGACTCGAGAGTTCTTCAAATCTCTAAAACCTTTAGAAGCACTAGTAAGAAGGTTCGTCTTGGTGCAAATGAAGGAGACGGAAAAAGCGTCTGCGGCGGTAGAAAAACGCCGATCTGAGTCGAGACCAGACAACGCGTTTCAACCTCCTCGCTGATCTCAACCTCGTCCACACAAACCTCTTCACTCTCCTCACAGATCTAGTAACCTTCACCCTAAAGCTCTGTTTCTTGGAGAACTGGTAGCTCCTGAGAAACAACTGTCTCTTCTCCAGATACTCTCCGTGGCAGTAACGGTCGCCGCCGCCGCCGCCGCTGCTTCTGAAAACTAGCTTCTCACTCATATTCAGTGGAGGCTGAGAAATGGGTATTTCGTTTTAGGTATTTTTATGTTTCCTTTCCAAGTTTGGAAATGGAGCCTCTTAAAGTAAAGGGTCTATTGAACGCAAACGCAGTGTGTTGAAGCTTTTTTTGGTTATAAAAGCGTGCGTTAGTGACTACCCTCTCTCTTTAAATACTAGTAGTATTTTTTGCTTTTATCATGTGTTACGCACTGTGTTCTTATTGGCGTATGTTTTATTTTATCTCGCTAAGTCTTTTGTCCTCGTTAATCCATCCAAAAATCTGGTGAGACTTTAAATTAACGTTTCCCCCGGTGACCAACAGTATTAATACCATTAACTAACATCAAAGTAAAATCAGTGAATGAAACCATTTGTTTCGAGAATGAATGTTTTTTTTTAATCCAAAACTAATTTCTACCATTACTAGTATAGCAAGCTTTTACTTAAAAGGCACACATACATTAAATCAGAAGACATTTTCGAGATGCCGAAAACGTGAAAAAAATAGTATGCAGCATCCAAGACAATAGTTCAGAGAATTTAAGAAAACGCCACCTTTTGTTATAGAAAATAAAAAATTATTCTTATAAAAAAAATATTAATAAAAAAAAGATGTGCTCATGACATTTTATGCTGACACATACAATTAACTTTTTGAAATAGTTTATGCTTACACTTCACACTTGATTTTTTTTTCTACTATACAAATACTTACTTTTGATATCTTATTATAAAATTAACTTTTTGTGGTCACACAAGAATATGAAATAGTTTATGTTTGGTGGAGCAAAGCAGTTAAGCGTAAGTTAGGTGTGTGAAGATGTGACATCGAGCATCAATGAAAGGATACGCCTAACTCCAGCGCATTTACTATGCTTGGTTTTGTCAACACCAACCATCCTTAGAACAAGATCTCTTATTCAATGTCACAACAAAAGTTCTAACAACACTGCCTCCAAAGATCTCTTATTACATCCCTAGTGAAAGCACTATGGTGTTAGGTACACAAGTTCCCCATCTGCTCCATAGCCTTAGCCGTTAGGAGTTTCAAGGACTTTGTTGTTTATTACCATGCTCTCAACTTTAAGAAATTGATGCCAAGAACACACAACATGTAGACTTTTAAAGATTCTCCAAACTCGTCTAGTTACATGTATATTTGAAGAATGTTTCTAGCTGCGAAACAATTCACAAGCTTGAGAAGCAATTAAAGACAAGTTTCAAGCCCTAGTAATATCTACACAGCAACAAGAACAAGAAACATGCTGCAGAAGAAAGTGCTAGCAGAGACTCATCACATAAAGCTACAAGAGCTCAAGGCAAACGGGTTTAGAAGCTTTTTTTCATTTATCCTCAAGTATCCTACTTACATCTTCCAACTAAGAACACACCTCAGAAGATTCATCCGAATCCAGCTATTAGGAACACGTTTTTGTACCTCGAAATGTTGCTTTCTACATCTTCCTTTTCTGCTCCTATCTAGCCCCACTTTCACTCGCTGAAGGGACATTGCTGGGGAAACTAGATATATCAATGTCAATGAGTGACATATCATACATTGTATCAAGAGAATCCGAGGCATCAACAAGCAACGAAGATTTCACAGCAGCTTCAGAGCGCGCAGGATCAGATGTCACGCTGGAGCTTTTCGGTGAGCTTCCCATTGAAGAAGATATACTACTTGAGACCGAAACACCGTCTATCTTGTTTGCGTACACAGTTTGGTTCTTTCTCATTGCCTCCATCTCTTGACCAGTTGGCACAAATGTTCTCGATCGGTACTTCTTTGTCCCCTCGTCGCCACTATCAGTATGGTTATAGAGTACGTAATCGTGATAAGTGGGAGCAAACTGCAACAACCAATCATCAGAAAGCCACAAAATGACAATGTACTTTAAACGACGATTGTTTAAAAAACAAAGATCAGTTTACCTGGTGGACAGTGTCATGGTAGAAGTCGTTTAGTTTCACAGCATGAGATAGACTCCCTGAGAAACTGCCGGATCCACCAACATTGGCACCGGCGTACTCCTTGTATGGAAAAGCATAGAAATGGCATGCTGCAGCAATGAGCATCTCGACGCATATTATAAAGTTTTGAAAATGAGCCGCTTCCTCTGCTGTCTGTATGAATCCAGATTTTGCAGCAAGAAAAACAAGAACACCCTGTAGAAACAAGACGAAAGCAATTATATGTGGAAGATGGCAGAAGCCAAGGGTTGATGTCTACTAATCCAAAGTTTGAACGCAAAATTTTACCTGCCAATAGGTTAGAAAGACAACAGACTTAATGATCACAAACTTAGGGACTGGATTGAATGGCTGAAGGAGATCTCTGCACGCCATGTAGAACAGCACAAGCGCGTACAAAGCCACAGTGTAGGATATGGTATAGATGATGGTAAGGTAGAGATATGCTTGATCAGGGTTAAAGTTTCCATCCTTGTACTTCCCTTTTGCATAAAGCACGAGTGTGACAGCCACCAGGATAGGCTTTAGAATTACAAACTGTAGACAGCCTTGCTTGCATCGTCGAATAAAACGCCTGCATAGAAACACCACGCCGCATTGAGATCGAGACATCCAAAAAGAATATTCAATGCCTGTGTAAACTAATGGTTGTCTTGTCTTTAAAGACAGCACTCATTGACGTGACTATATGAAATACCAGGAAAGGCTATGTAATCACTGAGTAGAAAAGAACTTGGTTTCGTTACGCAGACTACTTACCCATCCAAAGTTAATGGCGGAAAGCAACAAGTCATGAGACACCACGATGGTTTAAGAGAGCGACCGCTTAAACTAAGCACTACTGCTCCTGGACCTCCAACCCATGCCAAACACAACGATAGGAAATTGTAAATGACCCATGCTTCATAACTGAAAACACACCAAAAGTTAGCCATTAGAGAGTCACACACTTAAACATGGTATGGAATCAGAAACTTAGGAGTACTCACACTTCTCGTATGGAATCAAAATAAATGGAGCTTCTTGGTAGCACAAGAGACAAGAAAGACATGAAGGCATAAACCTGGCAGGGAGGTGAATAAAATCAAGAACACGTCAGTGAACTAAAACAATGTCAAGATAGAAATGGTGAGAATACTAACCGGGACCATGAAGATGATGCGTACGATGTATCTCTGGTAAGTTGGCTCCGTGTAATTGAGAAGGTGCCTGTAGATGTGAAATATTGCCAAGGCAATGGCTCCAACAGTACACAGAAACGCCACGATGTTGAGATAAAACGGTATCAAATCCGCCATTCTGCAAACAAATGAACAAACTTTACAAACCATGTAATCAAGCAAATGCAAAAAAAAAAAAACTATACCTAGATAAAGTTGAAACCTTTGAAAGCAGAACAAGAGCCCTAAACACGATCCCAGTATAAAGTTGGGAACTTTACAGCAAGTATGAAACGAAGATTGGAAACGACACAAACCCAGAATTGAGAGACACGATTCGTGATCGGGAAGGAAGGAAGGAAGAAGAGAGTAATGTAACCGTAGCAAAGAAACAGAAAAGAACCCTAATTTGCGGAAGAGAGCAGTTTAATTGTGGATTTTGAGATAAGGGTTTTGATAAGCGTTCCTTCTTCTTCTTCCTTCCCTACGAAAGGAGCAACCTTTTGGAGATGGGTTTCACAGCAACGCAAGTCCCAAAAGAAAGAAAGATTTAAGATTATTTTATTTATTTAATTATAGGCTCTGAAGATTTTTAGATGAAGCAAAGAGTTGGAATCCATTCAACGTCCATCCATTCCAGCCTGTGTGATCTTCAAACCCTTTCTATCATTTTTTTAATTAGTATACTCTATTTTTTTCCTTAATATTCAATCCCCAAGTCTAAAGCTAATCCAATTGATCTTAGTAGTCGGTCCATAATAGTGTGCTTAGAATCATAAACTACAAAATATCATTTGTCGGCAAAGCCAAAGCCTCAAGCTTGGACACTAGAGACTTCTTTTAAAACTAAAAACATTCCATGCCTTTGCTTCTAAGATCTTTACCAGTAAATTATACTATTAGCAAGAGATAACTTGTGTTGTGTCAAAGGTGTGGAAGTGTGAAAAAGAAAACGATTAGTTTTTTTTTTTCTATTTTTTTTTTGAAACAAGAAAACGATTAGTTTAGTCATGTATTTTAAAGCGTCAAACGGGAACCATCTCAGGTTCAAGGTCGCTCTTTTTATATGCCAAAGAGAGAGCTTACTAACCAAAGAGGAGTCTCCCAAAAAAATATCTATATCCCCATACAAGGCCACAACTTTGACAAGTTTCGTACCTAGCTTCTAGAGCAGATACATCCGTATAATGGGCCTGAACACACCTAAGACCGGCCCATAAGGCCCATCATATCTGATATTTTACACCACTTGAAGAGTGTTACACTACAAATAAATAAAGATAGGGCAGAGCAGAGAAGCAAAAGGCGTGGAAGGTTACGAAGCCTTTCAAAAACACTCACACCTTATCTCTTCCTCCTCTTCTTCCTCTAAACATGGCGTCGACGGTGGGAGTTCCATCTCTTTACCAGGTTCCTCACCTTGAATTCTCCAAAACCACTTCCAAGACGAGGTCTGGTTGCTTAGCTCTCTCCCTCCACAAACCTTTCTTCTCCTCCCCCATCTCTCTCCGCAGAACTCGTCTTATCCACTCCTCTCTTCTCATCCCTTCCGCCGTCGCAACTCCAAACTCCGTTCTCAGCGAGGAAGCTTTCAAAAGCCTCGGCCTTTCCGACGAATTCGACCTCGACGGCGACTCCTCCGACGATGCTGAAGAGCTCGCTATCTCGAAGCTCGGTCTGCCTCAGCGTCTCGGCGAGTCTCTGGAGAAGCGTGGCATCACTCACCTCTTCCCCATTCAGGTTAAAAAGTCTTATCCTTTCAATCTGAAAAACAGTTCCTTTTAATCTGTATTGACATAACTGTGTGTTTGTGTTGTTGTCTGAAGAGAGCTGTGTTGGTTCCTGCACTGGAAGGACGAGACATCATAGCTCGTGCTAAGACGGGAACCGGAAAGACTTTAGCTTTCGGTATCCCTATCATCAAACGACTCACTGAACAAGCTGGAGACTACTCTGCTTTCAGGTCTTGCTTCTTTTTGTTACTTCACATTGACATCCTCTAGTGGAGTTTCTAAAATGTTTTGTTTTGTTTTGTTGTCTTGTTTGAGTAGGAAGCCTGGTCGTCTTGCTAAGTTCCTTGTCCTCGCGCCTACCAGAGAGCTGGCTAAGCAAGTGGAGAAGGAGATTAAGGAGTCTGCGCCTTATCTGAGCACTGTCTGTGTGTACGGTGGTGTCTCTTACACCATTCAGCAGAATGCTTTGACTCGTGGTGTTGATGTTGTTGTGGGAACTCCTGGAAGGATCATTGATTTGATCGAAGGGAGGAGCCTCAAGTTGGGTGAAGTTGAGTACTTGGTGCTTGACGAAGCTGACCAGATGCTTGCGGTTGGGTTTGAGGAGGCTGTGGAGTCGATTCTCGAGAATCTCCCGCAGAAGAGACAAAGCATGCTTTTCTCAGCGACTATGCCTACTTGGGTGAAGAAGCTGGCGAGGAAGTACCTTGACAATCCCTTGAATATCGATCTGGTAAAAAGCTTGCTTCGTTGTGTCTTCTCGTTATTTTGGTTGGACTCAGATGCTTAAGGCTATTTACTGGATTGGTAGGTTGGAGACCAAGATGAGAAGCTCGCGGAAGGGATCAAACTTTATGCTATCTCAGCCACATCTACATCAAAACGCACTATTCTAAGTGACCTTATAACAGTATGGCTCTGCTGATAGTTTGCTATTTCCTGAAAATAGTTTAACTCTTTATTGATTATTTATTCATTTTTCAAAACTTGAAGGTGTATGCGAAGGGTGGCAAGACCATTGTTTTCACCCAAACAAAAAGAGATGCAGACGAGGTCTCTCTAGCATTATCGAACAGTATAGCTTCCGAAGCACTTCATGGAGATATCTCTCAGCATCAAAGAGAGAGAACACTTAATGGTTTCCGCCAAGGGAAGTTCACAGTACTAGTTGCCACTGATGTTGCATCTCGTGGACTTGACATCCCCAACGTAGATCTAGTAAGCTTTCAAAGTTCCAGTAGATAGTTTAATCCTCTTTTATGGCATGTTTGTTTGTGTGTTTGTTCTGACATTTTATTTTACAGGTTATTCACTATGAACTTCCTAATGACCCAGAGACTTTTGTGCACCGTTCTGGTCGTACCGGGCGTGCAGGGAAAGAAGGCTCTGCCATTCTCATGCACAGCAGCAGCCAAAAGAGAACCGTGAGGTCTCTCGAGCGTGACGTAGGCTGCAGATTTGAGTTTATTAGCCCACCAACCGTTGGAGACTTGTTGGAAGCGTCAGCAGACCATGTGGTTGCCACTCTAAACGGTGTTCACCCTGAGTCTATTAAGTTTTTCTCAGCAACTGCTCAGAAGCTATTTGAGGAAAAAGGAACAGATGCTCTAGCTGCAGCTCTAGCTCACCTTAGCGGTTTCTCTCAGCCACCTTCTTCTAGATCTCTCCTCAGTCATGAGCAGGTTTAGTTTTCAACTATGCTTTAAGATTCAGGAAAACAAATGAGTAGTCATTAACATTTGATCTTGCTTCTCGAGAAACCAATAAACTTCAACATCCACTAAATACTTAAATAGCAACTCTAGATAGATCTGATGATCCTACAATCATGAACTGAAGTTAACATTTTGGACTGCAGGGATGGGTGACTTTGCAGTTAATACGAGATCCAACAAACTCTAGAGGCTTCTTGTCTGCAAGGTCTGTGACTGGTTTTCTTTCCGATGTTTACCGTCCAGCTGCCGATCGAGTTGGAAAAATCTTCATGATAGCAGATGACAGGGTCAGTCTCATTGAAATGATCATCATATCAGCTGTATCTTTGAAACTATCTTATTTGCTTAGAAATCTCTGATTCTGCTAATGTGTATCAGGTGCAAGGAGCTGTTTTTGATCTACCAGAGGACATCGCGAAGGAGCTGCTAGAGAATGAGGTGCCAGAAGGAAACAGTATATCCTTGATAACAAAGGTATTGATACTGGCTTCCCTTAGTTTCTGCTGCCTTTCACTCTTTTCATACAGCATAACATATACACAGTGAGATCATTTTTGACTAACAACGCTTGGCATCTTTTATAGTTGCCCCCGCTGCAAGATGATGGACCGTCTAGTGATAACTATGGACGGTTCTCTAGCAGAGACAGGATGCCTAGAGGAGGAGGAGGTTCTAGAGGGTCAAGATTTGGCGGTAGAGGAGGATCATCACGAGGACGTGATAGTTGGGGAGGTGATGATGACAGAAGAAGTAGAAGCAGTGGTGGTGGAGGAAGCAGCTGGTCCCGTGGTGGTGGTGGTGGTTCCAGAGGAAGTTCAGATGATTGGTTGATTGGTGGTGGTAGTGACAGAAGATCATCAAGCAGCAGAGCTCCTTCCCGGGAGAGGTTAGGTTTCTTTTTTAGCTTCAAACAAATCTAAGTTAAAATCTGCCTCTTTCAACTCATTGATTTGATGTCTGTAAAACAGGAGTTTTGGAGGTGCTTGCTTCAATTGTGGAAGTTCAGGACACAGGGCAGCAGATTGTCCTGACAAGAGAGGGTATTAAAGTTAATGTCTCTGTTCTTGAGACAGAGAGAGAGATCCTTGTCCTTTTTGGTGTCCTTAATGTGAATCCTTTCGTGCTTGCTTCAACCGTTTGTATCAAGAGGGTAGAGAATGCAGTCATGGAGGATGTATACTTCAGACAAGGGTTTAATTATAAGCATAGTGCAGAAAGTACGTAAAGGAGAAGGTTTTCCTCAATTGGCATTTTCAGAGACTGCTTCAGAAACAAGGGAAAGCTGATGGATCTTTTTGTTTTAGGTTATTATAATGATCAGATTCCATGTTTCTGAGTTTTGTATGATTTTATGTGGTTAGACAGTCTATTCACACTACCTCCTTTGTTTTGTACGTTTCTATTATTATATGTGAATCGTTATCACATGTATCTGACAGAAGGGCCTATGTCATTATAATATAGATTTTTATAGGTCAAGATACATATGTTGCAAATCATTAGATTTGAATAGACTTCGTTGCACAATAAGCAGATACATTTGTTGATAGTTCTCGATTCTTTCCTTCATGATAAACACACATATAAAATATAAGATTAGACGGTGGAGGAAGGTGATGAAGATGTTGTTGGTCTAGGAGGTTGTTGTGGGAGACCACATATCGTCAAACAATCCTGGTAACAAGGTTTGTTTTGTTTTCCACATTCTATGGAACAGTTTCTGAAACACTCGAACTTTGGGTTTTGCGTTGGCTTGCTCTCATGTGCACTGCATGCTTGTAAAACACATGCCATCATCACCAGTGCCATCACCATACACACTTTTCCCGCCATTTTCTCTTGCAAAGTTTCTTGTGTTCAAAACAAAAATGATAAGAATAAGATAATGTGTTTATTGTTTGATAGATATGAGATGTGTATATAGGTTTATATACTGAGTTTTTGCCTCTATACAGAGTTAATTTTTGTTATTTTGTTTGTGTTGTTTGCTATTTTTAGGTTGGTTTGACTTGAATAAAATTTGCTATTTCTGTCTGGTTTAACTTATGTAGGACTGGATAACTCTTTGTTTTAGCACTACATTCTCATTGTTCTTTATCAACTTAGTGATTGGAAAATATGAAAATGTATGACTATGAGGTATATAGTTCACTAATATTGATCTTTTTTTTTGTTTATTAATGAACAAGACCATTTGTATCATGGATTTAAATAAAATCTAAATCCGACCACAATCTCAAGGGAACGACAAGAAAAAGTTACCAGAGCACAAAGATTTCGTTAATCTTTGTATATATTATAAAAATTCCATGAATTTGTTTTATGAAATTACAGAAAGCCAATCACAAACATCTTATCAAGTACAAAATCAAAAATGATATAATAGGTAATAATGTGTATTATAATAACAGTAATCATATCATATAGTTATATAGAAAAAATAAGGCCAAGCAGAGACTTCCCAGTAAAGATGCAACCACCCAGCTACCTGCAAATCTTTTAAAGAAAGCAAACATTAATAATCATCACATATATACATATCAAAGATTCTAAGAGAACTAGATACTATAACAAAGCATCAGCTTCCAAAGCCTTTATTCCAGATTCTCAAGTTACCTTTTTCTACTTTTATAGGAGTAGATCAGAATAAAAGAAAATGATCCATCTTCATTGACTGCTACACATACATACATACCTGATCAATTTATCCGACTTGTCATTACGATGCTGCAGCCTAGGCTTCAACCTAAATAAAACGTTCAAATAATTGTTAACTTCATAGCTGCAGCTACTTGGCCTCTATAGTTTATCACTGATAAGTTGGCTCCGTGTAATTGAGAAGGTGCCTGTAGATGTGAAATATTGCCAAGGCAATGGCTCCAACAGTACACAGAAACGCCACGATGTTGAGATAAAACGGTATCAAATCCGCCATTCTGCAAACAAATGAACAAACTTTACAAACCATGTAATCAAGCAAATGCAAAAAAAAAACTATACCTAGATAAAGTTGAAACCTTTGAAAGCAGAACAAGAGCCCTAAACACGATCCCAGTATAAAGTTGGGAACTTTACAGCAAGTATGAAACGAAGATTGGAAACGACACAAACCCAGAATTGAGAGACACGATTCGTGATCGGGAAGGAAGGAAGGAAGAAGAGAGTAATGTAACCGTAGCAAAGAAACAGAAAAGAACCTAATTTGCGGAAGAGAGCAGTTTAATTGTGGATTTTGAGATAAGGGTTTTGATAAGCGTTCCTTCTTCTTCTTCCTTCCCTACGAAAGGAGCAACCTTTTGGAGATGGGTTTCACAGCAACGCAAGTCCCAAAAGAAAGAAAGATTTAAGATTATTTTATTTATTTAATTATAGGCTCTGAAGATTTTTAGATGAAGCAAAGAGTTGGAATCCATTCAACGTCCATCCATTCCAGCCTGTGTGATCTTCAAACCCTTTCTATCATTTTTTAATTAGTATACTCTATTTTTTCCTTAATATTCAATCCCCAAGTCTAAAGCTAATCCAATTGATCTTAGTAGTCGGTCCATAATAGTGTGCTTAGAATCATAAACTACAAAATATCATTTGTCGGCAAAGCCAAAGCCTCAAGCTTGGACACTAGAGACTTCTTTTAAAACTAAAAACATTCCATGCCTTTGCTTCTAAGATCTTTACCAGTAAATTATACTATTAGCAAGAGATAACTTGTGTTGTGTCAAAGGTGTGGAAGTGTGAAAAAGAAAACGATTAGTTTTTTTTTTCTATTTTTGAAACAAGAAAACGATTAGTTTAGTCATGTATTTTAAAGCGTCAAACGGGAACCATCTCAGGTTCAAGGTCGCTCTTTTATATGCCAAAGAGAGAGCTTACTAACCAAAGAGGAGTCTCCCAAAAAATATCTATATCCCCATACAAGGCCACAACTTTGACAAGTTTCGTACCTAGCTTCTAGAGCAGATACATCCGTATAATGGGCCTGAACACACCTAAGACCGGCCCATAAGGCCCATCATATCTGATATTTTACACCACTTGAAGAGTGTTACACTACAAATAAATAAAGATAGGGCAGAGCAGAGAAGCAAAAGGCGTGGAAGGTTACGAAGCCTTTCAAAAACACTCACACCTTATCTCTTCCTCCTCTTCTTCCTCTAAACATGGCGTCGACGGTGGGAGTTCCATCTCTTTACCAGGTTCCTCACCTTGAATTCTCCAAAACCACTTCCAAGACGAGGTCTGGTTGCTTAGCTCTCTCCCTCCACAAACCTTTCTTCTCCTCCCCATCTCTCCGCAGAACTCGTCTTATCCACTCCTCTCTTCTCATCCCTTCCGCCGTCGCAACTCCAAACTCCGTTCTCAGCGAGGAAGCTTTCAAAAGCCTCGGCCTTTCCGACGAATTCGACCTCGACGGCGACTCCTCCGACGATGCTGAAGAGCTCGCTATCTCGAAGCTCGGTCTGCCTCAGCGTCTCGGCGAGTCTCTGGAGAAGCGTGGCATCACTCACCTCTTCCCCATTCAGGTTAAAAAAAAGTCTTATCCTTTCAATCTGAAAAACAGTTCCTTTTTAATCTGTATTGACATAACTGTGTGTTTGTGTTGTTGTCTGAAGAGAGCTGTGTTGGTTCCTGCACTGGAAGGACGAGACATCATAGCTCGTGCTAAGACGGGAACCGGAAAGACTTTAGCTTTCGGTATCCCTATCATCAAACGACTCACTGAACAAGCTGGAGACTACTCTGCTTTCAGGTCTTGCTTCTTTTTGTTACTTCACATTGACATCCTCTAGTGGAGTTTCTAAAATGTTTTTGTTTTGTTTTGTTGTCTTGTTTGAGTAGGAAGCCTGGTCGTCTTGCTAAGTTCCTTGTCCTCGCGCCTACCAGAGAGCTGGCTAAGCAAGTGGAGAAGGAGATTAAGGAGTCTGCGCCTTATCTGAGCACTGTCTGTGTGTACGGTGGTGTCTCTTACACCATTCAGCAGAATGCTTTGACTCGTGGTGTTGATGTTGTTGTGGGAACTCCTGGAAGGATCATTGATTTGATCGAAGGGAGGAGCCTCAAGTTGGGTGAAGTTGAGTACTTGGTGCTTGACGAAGCTGACCAGATGCTTGCGGTTGGGTTTGAGGAGGCTGTGGAGTCGATTCTCGAGAATCTCCCGCAGAAGAGACAAAGCATGCTTTTCTCAGCGACTATGCCTACTTGGGTGAAGAAGCTGGCGAGGAAGTACCTTGACAATCCCTTGAATATCGATCTGGTAAAAAGCTTGCTTCGTTGTGTCTTCTCGTTATTTTGGTTGGACTCAGATGCTTAAGGCTATTTACTGGATTGGTAGGTTGGAGACCAAGATGAGAAGCTCGCGGAAGGGATCAAACTTTATGCTATCTCAGCCACATCTACATCAAAACGCACTATTCTAAGTGACCTTATAACAGTATGGCTCTGCTGATAGTTTGCTATTTCCTGAAAATAGTTTAACTCTTTATTGATTATTTATTCATTTTTTCAAAAACTTGAAGGTGTATGCGAAGGGTGGCAAGACCATTGTTTTCACCCAAACAAAAAGAGATGCAGACGAGGTCTCTCTAGCATTATCGAACAGTATAGCTTCCGAAGCACTTCATGGAGATATCTCTCAGCATCAAAGAGAGAGAACACTTAATGGTTTCCGCCAAGGGAAGTTCACAGTACTAGTTGCCACTGATGTTGCATCTCGTGGACTTGACATCCCCAACGTAGATCTAGTAAGCTTTCAAAGTTCCAGTAGATAGTTTAATCCTCTTTTATGGCATGTTTGTTTGTGTGTTTGTTCTGACATTTTATTTTACAGGTTATTCACTATGAACTTCCTAATGACCCAGAGACTTTTGTGCACCGTTCTGGTCGTACCGGTGCAGGGAAAGAAGGCTCTGCCATTCTCATGCACAGCAGCAGCCAAAGAGAACCGTGAGGTCTCTCGAGCGTGGCGTAGGCTGCAGATTTGAGTTTATTAGCCCACCAACCGTTGGAGACTTGTTGGAAGCGTCAGCAGACCATGTGGTTGCCACTCTAAACGGTGTTCACCCTGAGTCTATTAAGTTTTTCTCAGCAACTGCTCAGAAGCTATTTGAGGAAAAAGGAACAGATGCTCTAGCTGCAGCTCTAGCTCACCTTAGCGGTTTCTCTCAGCCACCTTCTTCTAGATCTCTCCTCAGTCATGAGCAGGTTTAGTTTTCAACTATGCTTTAAGATTCAGGAAAACAAATGAGTAGTCATTAACATTTGATCTTGCTTCTCGAGAAACCAATAAACTTCAACATCCACTAAATACTTAAATAGCAACTCTAGATAGATCTGATGATCCTACAATCATGAACTGAAGTTAACATTTTGGACTGCAGGGATGGGTGACTTTGCAGTTAATACGAGATCCAACAAACTCTAGAGGCTTCTTGTCTGCAAGGTCTGTGACTGGTTTTCTTTCCGATGTTTACCGTCCAGCTGCCGATCGAGTTGGAAAAATCTTCATGATAGCAGATGACAGGGTCAGTCTCATTGAAATGATCATCATATCAGCTGTATCTTTGAAACTATCTTATTTGCTTAGAAATCTCTGATTCTGCTAATGTGTATCAGGTGCAAGGAGCTGTTTTTGATCTACCAGAGGACATCGCGAAGGAGCTGCTAGAGAATGAGGTGCCAGAAGGAAACAGTATATCCTTGATAACAAAGGTATTGATACTGGCTTCCCTTAGTTTCTGCTGCCTTTCACTCTTTTCATACAGCATAACATATACACAGTGAGATCATTTTTGACTAACAACGCTTGGCATCTTTTATAGTTGCCCCCGCTGCAAGATGATGGACCGTCTAGTGATAACTATGGACGGTTCTCTAGCAGAGACAGGATGCCTAGAGGAGGAGGAGGTTCTAGAGGGTCAAGATTTGGCGGTAGAGGAGGATCATCACGAGGACGTGATAGTTGGGGAGGTGATGATGACAGAAGAAGTAGAAGCAGTGGTGGTGGAGGAAGCAGCTGGTCCCGTGGTGGTGGTGGTGGTTCCAGAGGAAGTTCAGATGATTGGTTGATTGGTGGTGGTAGTGACAGAAGATCATCAAGCAGCAGAGCTCCTTCCCGGGAGAGGTTAGGTTTCTTTTTTAGCTTCAAACAAATCTAAGTTAAAATCTGCCTCTTTCAACTCATTGATTTGATGTCTGTAAAACAGGAGTTTTGGAGGTGCTTGCTTCAATTGTGGAAGTTCAGGACACAGGGCAGCAGATTGTCCTGACAAGAGAGGGTATTAAAGTTAATGTCTCTGTTCTTGAGACAGAGAGAGAGATCCTTGTCCTTTTTGGTGTCCTTAATGTGAATCCTTTCGTGCTTGCTTCAACCGTTTGTATCAAGAGGGTAGAGAATGCAGTCATGGAGGATGTATACTTCAGACAAGGGTTTAATTATAAGCATAGTGCAGAAAGTACGTAAAGGAGAAGGTTTTCCTCAATTGGCATTTTCAGAGACTGCTTCAGAAACAAGGGAAAGCTGATGGATCTTTTTTGTTTTTTAGGTTATTATAATGATCAGATTCCATGTTTCTGAGTTTTGTATGATTTTATGTGGTTAGACAGTCTATTCACACTACCTCCTTTGTTTTGTACGTTTCTATTATTATATGTGAATCGTTATCACATGTATCTGACAGAAGGGCCTATGTCATTATAATATAGATTTTTATAGGTCAAGATACATATGTTGCAAATCATTAGATTTGAATAGACTTCGTTGCACAATAAGCAGATACATTTGTTGATAGTTCTCGATTCTTTCCTTCATGATAAACACACATATAAAATATAAGATTAGACGGTGGAGGAAGGTGATGAAGATGTTGTTGGTCTAGGAGGTTGTTGTGGGAGACCACATATCGTCAAACAATCCTGGTAACAAGGTTTGTTTTGTTTTCCACATTCTATGGAACAGTTTCTGAAACACTCGAACTTTGGGTTTTGCGTTGGCTTGCTCTCATGTGCACTGCATGCTTGTAAAACACATGCCATCATCACCAGTGCCATCACCATACACACTTTTCCCGCCATTTTCTCTTGCAAAGTTTCTTGTGTTCAAAACAAAAATGATAAGAATAAGATAATGTGTTTATTGTTTGATAGATATGAGATGTGTATATAGGTTTATATACTGAGTTTTTGCCTCTATACAGAGTTAATTTTTGTTATTTTGTTTGTGTTGTTTGCTATTTTTAGGTTGGTTTGACTTGAATAAAATTTGCTATTTCTGTCTGGTTTAACTTATGTAGGACTGGATAACTCTTTGTTTTAGCACTACATTCTCATTGTTCTTTATCAACTTAGTGATTGGAAAATATGAAAATGTATGACTATGAGGTATATAGTTCACTAATATTGATCTTTTTTTTTGTTTATTAATGAACAAGACCATTTGTATCATGGATTTAAATAAAATCTAAATCCGACCACAATCTCAAGGGAACGACAAGAAAAAGTTACCAGAGCACAAAGATTTCGTTAATCTTTGTATATATTATAAAAATTCCATGAATTTGTTTTATGAAATTACAGAAAGCCAATCACAAACATCTTATCAAGTACAAAATCAAAAATGATATAATAGGTAATAATGTGTATTATAATAACAGTAATCATATCATATAGTTATATAGAAAAAATAAGGCCAAGCAGAGACTTCCCAGTAAAGATGCAACCACCCAGCTACCTGCAAATCTTTTAAAGAAAGCAAACATTAATAATCATCACATATATACATATCAAAGATTCTAAGAGAACTAGATACTATAACAAAGCATCAGCTTCCAAAGCCTTTATTCCAGATTCTCAAGTTACCTTTTTCTACTTTTATAGGAGTAGATCAGAATAAAAGAAAATGATCCATCTTCATTGACTGCTACACATACATACATACCTGATCAATTTATCCGACTTGTCATTACGATGCTGCAGCCTAGGCTTCAACCTAAATAAAACGTTCAAATAATTGTTAACTTCATAGCTGCAGCTACTTGGCCTCTATAGTTTATCACTGATCCAAGCTATTTGGCATTGCACTATTCATAACGGAGTTGCGAGGCAAAAAAGAAAGTTGGATCATCAAAGTTAATGCAACTGCATTATTTATCATTCTTTACAGAACAGTCATGATGAATCTATGATTCAGAACAGTAGACATTAGTTGGTTACAAACTTTCTACAGTACAGCACAACACGTGATTCGTAGGAGGAATCTTTTATTTTTTTTTATTTTTTTTGACTAATAGAGGATTAGAGAATCACACAAGTATTGTTTTTTACCTTCTCAGCTTCAGGTGTAAAGACTGCCTTCACCTCCTGAAACACATCTTCAATGGGCTTTGCGGCATGAATCTGAAGCCGAGTAGTATAAACAACAAAACTTTGTTACAACATACAACTACTGATCCATTGTATTGCGATCAGAACAAGAAGAAAACATTTTACCTTCCTAACTTTCCCCTTAGCTTCGTAGTACTGAATCACTGGTAAGCTAGATTCAAGAAACACCTTGAAACGCTTCCTTATAGTCTCGATATTGTCGTCCTCTCTCCCCTTCAGTAGAGGCAACAATCAATTATATGGAGCAAGAGATTAGACAGAGCAAAGTCACAGAGCTTTTCATATCGTACTAACCTGGTTTCGGCCCAACAGACGCCTCTCCATCTCTTCCTCAGGACAATCGAAGAACAAGACAAACTTGGGTTCAATCTCAGTCTATCAAAATCATCAAATGACATGACATTAAGCAAATTGTATTTGCCATGAGAAAAAGAAATATCTGTTAAACACTTTTTAATTATACTTACAACTTTTTCAAATGCTGCTCGGTTCTCCTCATTGCGAGGGAAACCATCAATGAGGAACTTGTCATTCCCGTTTTCCTGAATTGCTTTCTGCAGCAGCTTGATTGTAACCTCAGAAGGTACAATCTTCCCTTCTTTAATCATATTCTGGATCATAGTTCTGCACAAACCATTTTAAAGGCCAAATGCTTTTAGCAACGCATATGATTAGTGGAGAGACTTGAAAATGTTAAGTAATGTTTTTGTATATGTACGGCAACGACAGAAAGTGTTGAGGGCATTACCCATTTTCAGAGCCAGATTTAATTTCAGCTCTAAGAAGGTCTCCAGCACTCAGATGTGTGTAACCAAAATGCTCAACGATGTAGGCACACTGTGTACCTTTCCCACTTCCTGGACCACCTGTTCAGCATATACAGGGAACAAGCTCAGAAGATGTACAGTTAAAAAGAAGTCTGAACTAAGAGAACATCTCATGGATCAGGAGTGCAACGCAATCTCAATCTACCGGGTTAAGAAGACCACAAGCATGATTGCAGAAAAGTAACGGTTTTAGCAAAGACAAATAAGAGACATGATGAACTTACCAAGGACAAATATAACAGTGGGTTTCTTGGCACTTGCGGTTCCATTAAGACCCTGGAGAAAACAGACACCAAACATAAGCTTCAAACAATGTATCTCCCAAAGCAGAACAAGCAGTGTTAGCTAATTGGAACATAACAATGGTTTTATAATCCAATTATAATCAAAATCGTTACCTTGTTTGCAGCATCAACAGTGGATCCCATGGTAGTACTACGCAATTCGTTCAAATATTACCTGTGAAGAAGAATACAAATCATTTTCAAGTTTCATGAAAAAAATATCCAAAAATGAACCAATAATAGGTGCAGATCTATGTGCTCAGTACATAGAAGAAGAGGATCCAAGGGAACAAAAGTTTTGATTTTTAAAAACAGGTACAAGACAGAAAGATCAAGTGATGTAAGCAACAGATAAATGCTGACGTATATAGATAGATCAACACAGGTAGAAACCAGATCCGACAGAACAGAAAGACGAGATCTTTGGGATCAATTCAATCGTTAAAAATATGATCTTTGAAGCCTCTTTGATTCAATCTACCAGAATCTGAAACCAAGTGACTGAACCGTAGATCTAAATGCAAAAGCATGTAGATCAGATGAAAAGCAATAAACTAAACACATTTTCATCATTTTTTTTCTTAACAATTACTCAGAAAAATCCAATACAGATCGATGTACCCAGAAGTGGAATTAAACAGCTGAAGAACGAATCAAAAGAGCTAACAAAGGTGAAAACTTTGGACGAAATGTACGATCGAGCATTGGTCGGAAATGACATGAATGAGAGACAAGAACCATTCATTTACACATGTTTTTTTTTCCAAGGCAATTTTCAGACAATAATCTTAAGGAACTGTGGAATAAACTAACCTCAAGAAGCAAAGGGGGGAACACGGAGAGATTTGATTCAACGCTGAAAAGTGAGATCGAGGAAGGAGAAGCAAAGCTCATATAAATACATACACACATATATGTTTTTTACAAAATAGTACATTCCTTTAAATTATTTTTTTAATTTCCGACTTCTAGTTTCTGTCCAGGTGTCCTTGTCCATTTAATTTTTTCCCGTCGGCAGTCCATTTAATAATTTTAAATACTGCTCTTAATATATTATAGTAGTACTATTTAAATTGACAAAAATAATTGCTGACAAAACAAAACGAAAATCTGACAACATACATATATTAGAAAATGATATTATTTGTGTAACTGGGTTTTGAAAGATTAAGGAATGAAATCCTGTGTCATTAGATTATTATATATATATTATTTAAGATAAATTAATATCATATTAATAATATAAAGATATATTCCTAATTATTTAAAACATAATAATATACATTTGGAGCCATCATAAGATATTTCTCTTTGTTCAAAAAGAAAGATATTTCTATTAGAATTATTAGTAGAAAAGTTTATTTTATTATATGCAAGTACCTTTTTTTTGTCAACATGCAAGTACCTAAACGATCGCTTTTTGTGTCTATACTCTTGACCGGACCTGATCTTAGGCAGGCCTAAACGCCAAATGAGCCTAACACATGGGCCTTGCGTATAACGGCAATTGTGTTACTATTATTATATTTGATAGCATAATATTTGGTTTTGTTTTTGACTCAACACTTTTTCGTAAGCAAGATACTTCGGATTTAACGACCGATACACGTTAGCTCTTTTCACGTGACACATCGTTGATTTCCACGAAACGTTTCTTCGTTTCGCTACAAAGCAACCCGATTGGTTAACATTTTCAAAATGGCAGAGATGGAGATGTCCGTGATATAGCATCATAATGCATAAACCTGATCTATTTTTATAGCCTGACTTGCTCGCAGACTTTATCGATTTGGTATTGGCATTTAATATTTGAAAGTATGAATATTCAAACTATAAGTATGTATGTCATAGCAAATAAGTAAAGATTTAACAAATAAAGATGATTTAACTAGGTGTGGACATAAAAATCAAGTTTATGAAGAATAGAGAGAAGCTTAGAGATGGTTAGAGGTTTCTCTTGAAAGTCATTAAGACCAGCTTCCATAAACTCTTGCATCTCTTCTTCCTTTGCTCTAGTTGTTACTCCTGCTATCTTACTCTCTATCCCCATCTCTCTTAGTCTCTTTGTCGCCTAATAAAATTTCATTCAATCAAAAACAAAAACAGCCCATTAGTTTATATTTAAATGTTGACATTAAAAAAGTTATAGGTTCTATTTTTGGAGAATAGTAAAAGGGTTCGGTTAAGAAGAAAATAAAAAGATTATAATGGAATAACGAAGAGCTTAATAAGTAAAAATATCATAAGGTGATATACCTGAATACCGTTCATGACGGGCATGTCCATATCCATGAGAATGAGATCATAGTTTCTGCCGGAACAATGAACGTCGACGGCTTCTTGGCCGTTACAGACGACGTCGTTTTCAATCCCTAGACGGTCCAACAGTTTGTGATGCATGCTTTGGTTTACATAATTGTCATCGACGACCAAAGCTGTTAACTTCGACTCTGCCAAATTCGGAACTTCATCAGCCATTTCTCTTGTCACTTTAATTTCTTGTGAACAACAAAAATTACAGAATTCTAAGAATTTTTTTTTTTTGGTGATAACAACTCAAAAAATATATTTGTTGCAGTCTCTATTTAAAGGAGAAGACATTGTGTTTTGGATTCGGAGATCTAGTGGTCTTTGTACTTTTTTCTATTTTGGGAAATAAATCTCAGCCGTTGCTTTCTGTACATGATTTTACAAATTTTTCAGGAGATTGACCCAGATCCTTTAACTTATCAATGATGCTTAGGGTTTAGATTTAGATCAATTAATGTCAATCTCTCGAGATATTAACAGCAAGAACTCAATGTCAGCAAGATACATGAATAGCAAATAATCATATCTAATTACAATTCTAAAGTGCCAATGCTGAGATTAATATAACATGTACACCCATTTAGTAAAAGTTTTCACACTATATGTCTTAACTTTTGATTCAGTTGTAACTCATAAAAGAACAAAAATCTATATATCTTAATTAGAAAATTCTGAGATTATCAAAGATCTACAACTTTTTATTACACAATGATATGACAAAATCTTGTAAACTGAGAATCGTGTATGTATTATGTCTCCTCAACGATATTTCTGACCCTATATAAACAAAATAAAATTGTTGTAACATTGCAACGACTTAGTGAGATGAGCTCTTTTTGGCTTTTATCAAATTTAACAACGACGTATCTCTTTAACTTTAACAACTGATCTTCTTTTGGCATTTATCTTTCCCTTCGACATATCTTCTAATATTGCAATGACAGTGAGATGAGCTTTTCTAATTTGTTAGCGTATTCTTTTCTTATCTTTTTTTTCTTCTAAAATGAGCATCACGTTTTACTATTTGTTTGTTTCGTTTGATATTTTATCAAATTAGAATCCTTGAGACCTTAACTCCAATTTTAACAAGATAATGATGTTTGAAAAGTAAAACACATTTATAATTACATTATTATTCAAAAAAAAGAAGCAAAACACACTTTTGGTCCTAGCAAGATTTTTATGTAAAACAATGTTAAGTGTCTGTCAAGTGGATAATGTCTACTTTCTGCATGAGCGCATGATAACCGTGGCACGATATTTCAACTATATGTTGTACAATATTTAGTATTTTGAATTAGCATGTGTTGGTTTACCTTAATTAAGTCGAAAGTATCAAAATAATTAAAATATTGGGAGATCAGTGATGTCTTTAAATCATACTCTTACTTGCAATATAAAATTAAAATCAAATATAAATCTATTTTAATTTTTTTAGTCGAAAGTATCAAAATAATTAAAATATTGGGAGATCAGTGGATGTCCTCAAATATACTCTTTACTGGCAATAGAAAATTATAATCAAATGTAAGTCATGGTAAAGAAAATATAATTCTATTTTAATATAATGGTATTTTATGTTCTCGGGTATCGATTCGTTTCTTGATTTGATTACGATTTTTCTGGTTTGATTTTTGGGGTTTAGGATAAAATGGTAGAGTAATGCTAAATTGCAGATTTTCCAGCAATGCACTGGAATCAACGCCATTATGTTCTATGCTCCTGCATGTTCTTTTCAGCACTTTAGGCTTTGTCAGTGACGCGTCTCTCTACTCTGCTGTACTCACCGGTGCAGTCAACGTCCCCTCCACTCTAGTCTCTATCTACTTTGTTGATAAAGTCGGTCGTCGTGTTCTTCTTCTTGAAGCTGGAGTCCAAATGTTCTTGTCTCAACTCGTGATCGCCATTGTCCTCGCCATCAAAGTCACAGACCACTCAAATAACCTTTCCAAAGGGTTTGTGGTTCTGGTTGTGGTGATGATCTGCACCTATGTAGCTGCTTTCGCCTGGTCTTGGGGACCACTCGGTTGGCTAATCCCTAGTGAGACTTTCCCTCTTGAGACACATTCCGCGGGATAGAGTGTACGTGACGGTCTGCATCAACTTGTCCTTCACTTTCATTATAGCTCAGGCTTTCCTCTTGATGCTGTGTCCTTTCAAGTTTGGGATATTCGTCTTCTTTTCTCTGTGGGTCCTGGTCATGACTCTGTTATGTTCCTCCTTCCTGAAACCAAGAACGCACCTATCGAGGAGATGAGGGAGAGAGTGTGGAAAAAGCACTGGTTCTGGGCTAGGTTCATGGATGATCAAGATGTATATACATTCAGTACTTGGACCCTTAAACATATTAGCCTAGTGACTTGCTACATCACTGTTAAACCGGATCTCCATATATATGGTTGAGGTTTTAAAATAGTTCAACAGATGTGTAAGAAAAATACGCACATGATTTAAATATATTCTTCATGACTTTTTCCTAAGAGGTTCAAGCCTAGATGCTGGTTCAGTTTATTTTAAATTAAACCTTATTATAATGTTTTCGAATAGGCTGACGTTATCAAACATCTTTCAGAAAAGTTAAAAGCAAGAGAGTTTTATTTCATTGATAACAAAGCAGAAAACGAACTCAAAGAACAGAAATGACGATTACATCACAAGGATAAACAACTTCATCTTATTGCAGCACACATCTCTTTATTCATACTTGCTTGATCGATAACAAAGAAGCAGAGATCATTAGACGGGGACGATGTTGGTCACAGAGACCTTAACCAATTCAGCTTCAAAGACAATTGCATCATTCACCAAATACCCTTTGGATGTATCCTTTAAATCTTTCTGCAATATGATGTTGTTCACTCCCACACCATAATCGCTTCGAATCGGGTACCAAGCTGCAGCTGAAATAAAGAAAATAAAATATTAATTTCATTCACCGATTTTTCTTGAAAATAAAAAAATATTTTATTGGTTTAGTTTCTTACAATATAGTTGCCTGTGGTTGGAGCTACGTTGGTTCTTTAACCGTAGATTAACCGCTCCCCAAGTGTTTGTAACAACTGCGTTTGGCCTAAAGCCTTGAGCATATAAGTAGATTGGAAGTGCATGTGGTCTGCCATCTCCATCCCCTTTCGGGTTGAATCCTAATCTCCTGATTATCCATTAACCAAAAACCGTTATTAAAGGAATTCAAATATGCAACTATATAAAGTACTAACCAGTAACGGTCTCCAACGAGAAAATCATCAGAATAGTAGAATTTATCTTCCAAGGTGGAGAAACGAAGAATCTTCCAAGTGAAAACATTGTTTGGTGGGTTTGATATGAATGTAACTTTCTCTTGTTGCTCGGCCGGTTTAACGATGAGGATCTCAGCACCAAAAGAACAAGTGTCCTGCACAATGTACCCCTCGTTCGTGTTTTGGAACGTTGAAAGAGCAATCAACTGTCCGAATCCCCACTCTTTTTTCGCTGCGCTGAATCTCTTGACTGCTCCATCTGCAATAGTCCACAAGTATAATCAAACTCGGCTTACAGTCAAATCTTTATCATCTAATGGAAAGTTGTTTTTCATTGGTTGTTTTATTGCTATTTAGTTTTTTTTTAGACCACAAGAAGTTTGATTAATATAAGACTTTTTGATGTAAAAAGAAAAAGATGTAGCTAGTAGTATGAACACAAATGGAGGATGAATGATGAAAATATACCTGTGACAGCCAAGTACTTGTGTTGCTTCGGGTTGTGGACAAAGAGTTTGAGATCAACGTTGACTTCCCAACCAGGTGGAAGCGATTCGGTCTCTTCCATCCTCACGTAAAGTGATATATAGCCATTGCCACCATCGTTTTTATTACCAGTCACGTACAAAACCAACCTCCTGGTATTTTTTTGTCATAAAAATAATCTTATTAATAAATACGTTGAATAAATGAAAAGAAAAGCCGTTAAGATCATTTACCATTTGTAACCAGCAGCCTCGAAAACAGAGGATTCATAGACTTCGGTTCTCTCCTTAATCACGGAGTAGCCTGCTATTGTCACTATCTTACTCGATGGTCGCTCTTCTCTCAACACTCTTGTCACTCCTGTAAACAACAAAAAATTTCCAGGAAAAGTTCAAGAACTGAGTTTCAATGTTTCACCAAGAAAACCAAAAGAAAAATGAGCTTTATGAGACAACAAGCTTACCAAGATTCGCCCGGAGATCGTAAGAACTGTTGCTCTCTGTTCCTCTGCTTTCTGTGACCTGGATATGTTTTTTTATTGTTAAGACCTACTTATGGTAATCTATGAGAAAATACTTTAAAACAAACAGACAAAAGAACGAAAGGAAACACTAAAAGTAATAAACCTGTTGAATGAGGAACTCAGCGGAAGAGCAGGTGATGAAGAGAAAAGCAAGAGATATGAAACCCAAACTCCTTTTTTGACTATCCATTTTTGAGATCTGATGGTTATTGGTTTTGGTTAAGCTTTACATTATATAGACTGATGCATCACGGTGCTTGTTGAGTTAGTTGCAAATATAAAATTGTAAACGTTGTTCCTCGTGGAAAAATATTTTCTATATTTAATACTTTTACCAAATAGAACAATTCCTTTTTCTTTTTTTGTAAACCAACAATATATTTATTTGAGATTAGGCATAGGAGTTCAAGATTATGTTCGGATCTAGTTTAATTTCTCTGGAAATTCCGCGGGATAGAGTGTACGTGACGGTCTGCATCAACTTGTCCTTCACTTTCATTATAGCTCAGGCTTTCCTCTTGATGCTGTGTCATTTCAAGTTTGGGATATTCATCTTCTTTTCTTCGTGGGTCTTGGTCATGACTCTGTTTGTGATGTTCCTCCTTCCTGAAACTAAGAACATACCTATCGAGGAGATGAGGGAGAGAGTGTGGAAGAAGCACTGGTTCTGGACTAGGTTCATGGTCATGGGTGATCAAAGTTGTAACCGGCAAGAAGAGTAACAACAGGTGACTAACAATACACTAGATAGATATAAGAAAAGATAACTATATATATAAAGAGTAAAGACTAAACATACTAGAGCATCTTTAGAGCAGAGCATTGCTAGAACACACATAACACATAGGTCTCTCAAATAATATTCTTAATTATTTTTATTTTTTATTTTTATTTTAAAAATTAAGCCACGACTTAAAAGATAAGTGGAGAACGCAGCTTTTCAGCGAGATCAAAAAGCTCTTCTCAGAGAGTTGCTTTCTCTTTTGGGCTTTTTTGCTAAATAACAAAAAAAAAAGAAGAGAAATTAGATTTTGGGAGAGAGAGTAGAGAGAGAGATAGGAAGAGAAAGTAAGAGAGAGAGGGAGATTTTAGTTAGATTTTTATTTTTTGTTTTTTTATCTTAGCTACTTGGCTTAATTTCCCTTCTCTTTTTTCTCCATAATTTTTTCTCTTTTTTCTTTCCTTTTCAATTTTTTTAATATTTTTAAATTACTGAGAGCTCGTGCAAGAACTCAATAGCAAGATGCTCTTAATGATATTATTTAAAGATAATATCTCAACATGAAAAAAGTAGAGAAAATAGTCTAAATATTAAAATATTATCATTATACTAGAACAAAATAATATTATAAATCTGGAAAGATGCTCACCTTGACATACTATACGTTAATGATGCTCTTAGCCTAATGACTTCTACATCACCATTAAACCGGATCTCCATATATATGGTTGAGGTTTTAAAAATGGTTTAACAGATGTATAAGAAAAATACGCACATGATTTAAATATATTCTTCAACCCTTTTTTCCTAAGATGTTCAGCCTAGTTTTTGGTTAAGTTTATTTAAAACTAAAAGCTTATAAAAATGGTTTCGAATATTTTGACATTATCAAACATAAAGTTTAAAAGCAAGAGAATTTTATTTCATTGATAACAAAGCAGAAAACAAACTCAAAGAACAGAAATGACGATTACATCACAAGGATCAACAACTTCAACTTATTATTACAACACACATCCCTTTATTCATAATGTTGTTTGATCCAAGACAAAGATTTAGAGATCACTAGACGGGGACGATGTTGGTCACAGAGACCTTAACCATTTCAGCTTCAAAGACAATAGCATCATTCACCAAATACCCTTTGGATGTATCCTTTAAATCTTTCATCAATATGATATTGTTCACTCCCACACCATAATCGCTTCGAATCGGGTACCAAGCTGCAGCTGAAATAAAGAAAAAAAAAATATTAATTTCATTCACCGATTATTCTTGGAAATAAAAAATTATTTATATTGGTTTAGTCTTCTTACAATATAGTTGCCTGTGGTTGGAGCTACGTTGGTTCTTTAATCGTAGATTAACCGCTCCCCAAGTGTTTGTAACAACTGCGTTTGGCCTAAAGCCTTGAGCATATAAGTAGATTGGAAGTGCATGTGGTCTGCCATCTCCATCCCCTTTCGGGTTAAATCCTAATCTCCTGATTATACATCAACCAAAAACCGTTATTAAAGGAATTCAAATATGTTTTGCCCAAAAAAAAAAAAAGGAATTCAAATATGCAACTATATAAAGTACTAACCAGTAACGGTCTCCAACGAGAAAATCATCAGAATAGTAGAATTTATCTTCCAAGGTGGAGAAACGAAGAATCTTCCAAGTGAAAACATTGTTTGGTGGGTTTGATATAAAAGTGACTTTCTCTTGTTTCTCTGCCGGTTTAACGATGAGGATCTCAGCACCAAAAGAACATGTGTCCTGCACAATGTACCCCTGGTTCGCGTTTTGCAACGTTGCGAGGGAAATCAACTGTCCGAATCCCCACTCTTTTTTCGCCGCGGTGAATCTCTTGACTGCTCCATCTGCAATAGTCCACAACTACAATCATACTCGGGTTATAGACAAATCTTTGTCATATCTTTGTCATTTACAACGGCCAAATAAAGATGTAGCTACTCTCATTGGGAGTTGGTTTTTTATTTTTTTATTGGTCGTTATATTTCAGTTTTCCATTCAAATTTGAATATTATAATAACTTTTTGATGTTAAAGAAACGTAGCTAGTAATATAATAAATGATAAAAATATACCTGTGACAGCCAAGTACTTGTGTTGTTTTGGATTGTGGACAAAGAGTTTAAGATCAACGTTGACTTCCCAACCATATGGAAGCGATTCGGTCTCTTCCATCCTCACGTATAGTGATATATATCCATTTCCACCGTCGTTTTTATTACCATTCATGTACATAACCAACCTCCTGTTTTTTTTTTTTTTTTGTCATAAAAATAATCTTAATTAATAAATAAGCTGAATAAATGAAAAGAAAAACCGTTGGGATCATTTACCATTTGTAACCAGCAGCTTCGAAAACAGAGGATTCATAGACTTCGGTTCTCTCCTTAATCACGGAGTAGCCTGCTATTGTCACTATCTTACTCGATGGTCGCTCTTCTCTCAACACTCTTGTCACTCCTGTAAACAACGAAAATTTCCAGGAAAAGTTCAAGAACTGAGTTTCAATGTTTCACCAAGAAAACCAAAAGAAAAATGAGCTTTATGAGACAACAAGCTTACCAAGATTCGCCCGGAGATCGTAAGAACTGTTGTTCTCTGTTCCTCTGCCTTCTGTGACCTGGATAATTTGTTTTCTTATTGTTAAAAGTTAAAACCTACTTATGGATATGGTAATCGATGAGAAAATACTTCAAAACAAACAGACAAAAGAACGAAAGGAAACACTAAAAGTAATAAACCTGTTGAATGAGGAACTCAGCGGAAGAGCAGGTGATGAAGAGAAAAGCAAGAGATATGAAACCCAAACTCCTTTTTTGACTATCCATTTTTGAGATCTGATGGTTATTGGTTTTGGTTAAGCTTTACATTATATAGACTGATGCATCACGGTGCTTGTTGAGTTAGTTGCAAATATAAAATTGTAAACGTTGTTCCTCGTGGAAAAATATTTTCTATATTTAATACTTTTACCAAATAGAACAATTCCTTTTTCTTTTTTTTTTGTAAACCAACAATATATTTATTTGAGATTAGGCATAGGAGTTCAAGATTATGTTCGGATCTAGTTTAATTTCTCTGGAAATTCGAATGATTAGTACTAAACTCCAAGATCCATTCCAGTTTTACTATATTCGATCTATGATCGGGTCAAATATTTTTACTCTAAGTACTTTTTAAATAGGGATCATATATTTATTTAAAAACAAAAAGAAATATTTACAAAGATTATATAAATTGAATAATGTAAGATTAAATACAAAAAAAAACATGAAACCAAATATTTAAATTATTTACTTAGATTTTTAAAATTTTATTTCGATATTAATTCCAATTTTATTTTCTAATTTTTTCTATAAATAAATATTATAAATTTTTGGATATTTTCAAGATATCCATTTAGATTATTTTCGATTTATCCAAATTACCTCGTTATAAGATTTCTTTAGATGTTTTTTTTACATATCGGAATGAATTTAGGTTGAGATTGAATGTTAGTTGGATATTCAAGTTCGGAGATTGAATTTCAGCTGAATATCTTCATATGATAATTTAATGATAAAATAATCGAAACCAAATCGTCCAGAGAGTAGAGAGATATTATTGTTTTTGTTAAATTAATTATTATTATTTTAACTTATTGGAATGTGCAAAGAACGATCTAGATGTACTCGGTGACGACAGTTTAAATATGAATAATTTTTTTGGCAGCACGTTTTAGGCAAGATAATTAGACCACTCCCAATGATACTTTATAATTTCGTCTATCTTTCACTCTTTTTTTTTATCATTACTCTATTTTAGAGTTAGATATAGAGAAAATTATAGAGTACCATTAGAAATATTCTTAGTATATAATTGGATTACCACCTTCATTTATAACAATTATTAACATTTTACAACAATTATAAAAAATGATAAATTGTTTAAAATTGCTTCAAATTTTTTAAAATCAAAGTTGATTTACGATATCATGTGCGATTGTGGACGACTGCAAATGAAAAAATAAATATAAAAAAATTCTAAGTAATTTAATTTTAATTTGAAATATTATTAATAAAAATATATACATTTTATATTTAAGTTTAAATTCACCAGAAGTATCACAATATTTTATAAAAAATTAAATCAAGAATATTCACTAAATTTTAAACATTAATATATAATATATAAAGATATATACATATACAAACGAAACAAAATATTTTTTTCAAAATTTCTAATATTCAATTATAACTTTCATCCAAAATAAAATAAAAATAAAAAGTGAACATAATATTATTATTAATTATATTATATTAATAATTATTATATTTTATCATAAAAGTACATTGTACATCCAAGATATTATTGTTATGACACTAAATTATATTGGTTTAATCTCGGCACCAAATTTAGTATATTGTTGGAGAGTCTCTTAGTATCAATGAATAATTCATAAATGTTCCTATATTAATTTACATTACTTTCATATCATTCAGCTTTTATATGGGAACTGTAAAAAAAGAAAGATGTGATTATCAAGGTTTAACGGTTTTTTAAGTTCAAAAAAAAGGTTTAACGGCTTTCTTGTAGAGTCGGTGTGGTCACTGTTTATGTAAAACCAACTTTCACTGATTTATTTTAAATTATATTTAAGAATATATATACATTTAAAATTATAATCTTAAATATTTTTTTATCTATTTATTTTAGTTAGATATATTAAATCAACTTGCATAAAATTAATACAGATTGATATAAAATTGTATAGTTGTCACAGATTAATATTAAAAAGTATTCATAAAATTTGTAGATATATAAAAGAAACTAATGATTTTATGATTATAATTTATAATTTTTTAAAAAAATGTAGAAAATTTAAAATATTTTAGTAATAAAATTTTTATAATTCTAAAAATACAATTAAATAATATTTCAAAATTTGTAATGACATATTTAAATATATTTATTTTAATGATGTTATGTGAGTTATTACCTTATTCTAAATTTTTTACCAAAAGTATAAATCATCATTAAATATATGTGTGAGTTATCACTATATTCTATAAAGTTTACCAAAAATATAAATCAATAATTAATGTAATTGTTCATATCATATTTAACCATAAGTCATGTCATTAAATAGACATGTCACAGTTTTTTTATGAAAGTGATTGTATAGAGATCATGTGGCAAATCAATTTTTAAATAATGTCTAAAAGATTTGAGTTTTCAGTTTCTTAAATTAAGGTTCGAATTCGTGGTTTAGTAATTTGTCCCCTAATTTAAGAAGAACCAAACAGTTTAAAGGTTCGAGTTCATGGTTTAGTAATTTGTCCCCTAATTTTTGGATCTTCGATCAGCCGTTCTCACTAATTATTCCTTTTTTCAAATAATGAGAAAATGACTCGTAGACAAACGAGAAGGCATCAATTTTAGAAATTGTCTAATGCTCTTGAGGAGCTTCTGTCGCATAGACGGTGTACAATTTCAATCTTTGATTTCTGCGGAATCACTAGCCTCTTTCCAACCTCTTATTAGAATGCATACTATCATCATAAGACTATTGTCTTCTTTGTGAGTGTATTGTGTTTGTTTTCTTTGATTCAGATAGCCTTTTGGTATTTTCTAACAGATAACCTTCTAGTATTTTTTATCTGTCCTCTCTTATGATATATTTACTGATACGGCCTTTAATTTTGATTTTTTTTTTTTTGTAATATTCTGGAACTTTTTGTCCATGTTACTCAATGCCAAACAAACATTAACTTCTTTTTTTTTTCCTTTTTCCTTATCTTGTGGCCTTTGAAGATCCATGACCGGTTCTGCAGGAGAACCCATACGCCAAAATCAAAGATCACATTCACGCACTGGACGACTGTGGTTTGTGAAGACCAATATCTAGATGTTTCGACTGTTTTAACTCAAAATTCGACTGTTTTAACTCAAAATCAGTAATGAATGAATTGACTCAAAAAATGTATATATTAGTGTTGGGTTTTTTAAAACCATGTGAGATTTTTCAGTAAAGTTCAAAACAAGAGTTTTATTTCATTGATAACAAAGCAGAAAACAAACTCAAAGAACAGAATAAAGATTACATCACAATGATTAACAACTTCATCTTATAACAACACATAACAAACGTCTCTTTATTCATAAGGTTGTTTGATCGATGACAAACAAGTAGAGATCACTAGACAGGGACGATGTTGGTCACAGAAACCTTAACCATTTCAGCTTCAAAGATAATTGCATCATTCACCAAATACCCTTTTGATGTATCCTTTAAATCTGCCATCAATATGATATTGTTCACTCCCACACCATAACCGCTTCGAATCGGATACCAAGCTGCAGCTGAAAAAAAAAATGAAAAAAACTATTAATTTCATTCTTGTGTCCAAAAAAAAAGATAAAACTTTTCTTTTATTGGTTTGGTCTTCTTACAATATAGTTGCCTGTGGTTGGAGCTACGTTGGTTCTTTAACCGCAGATTAACCGCACCCCAAGTGTTTGTAGCAACTGCGTTTGGCCTAAAGCCTTGAGCATATAAGTATATTGGAAGTGCATGTGGTCTTCCTCCTCCATTCCCTTTCGGGTTAAACCCTAATCTCCTAATTATACATTAACCAAAAACGTTATTACATACTGAACTATATAATATGGTGACAAAATAAAGTACTAACCAAAATCGTTATATGTTACACTTGGCCACTGCGGAATTCAAATAAGAAACTATATAATATGCTGAGGAATGAATAAAGTACTAACCAGTAACGGTCTCCAACGAGAAAATCAGCAGAGTAGTAGAATTTATCTTCTAAGTTGGAGAAACGAAGAATCTTCCAAGTGAAAACATTGTTTGGTGGGTTTGATATGAATGTTACTTTCTCTTGTTGTTTAGCTGGTTTAACGATGAGGATCTCAGCCCCGAAAGAACATGTGTCCTGCACAATGTATCCTTGGTTTGTGTTTTCGAATGTTGCAAGAGAAATCAACTGTCCGAAGCCCCACTCTTTCTTCGCTGCGTTGAATCGCTTCACTGCCCCATCTACAATAGTCAATATTGCAATCAGACTCGGCTTATATAGGCTAATCTCTATAGTACAATATGAAAATCGAATGAAGGATGAGTGATGAAAATATACCAGTGACAGTTAAGTACTTGTGTTGCTTCGGGTTGTGGACAAAGAGTTTGAGATCAACGTTGACTTCCCAACCATATCGAAGTGATTCGGTCTCTTCCATCCTCACGTAAAGTGATATATAGCCATTTCCACCGTCGTTTTTATTACCAGTCACGTACAAAACCAACCTCCTGTTGATTTATTTATTTTTTCATCAACATAATGTTAATTATTAATAAATAAGTTGAATAAATGAACAGAATGTAATCATTTACCATTTGTAACCAGCAGCTTCAAAAACTGAGGATTCGTAGGGTTCTCCTCTCCCCTTAATCACGGAGTAGCCTGCTATTGTCACTATCTTACTCGATGGTCGATCATCTCTCCAGACTCTTGTCACTCCTGTAAACAACGATTTTTTCAGAAAATAAATGGTTAATTTCTTGAAATTCCAACTCAAAATCAACTTGTAATTAACAGGGCGGGTTTAAGTGGGGAACAAACGGTGCCACCGTCTCGGACCCAATCCGATGTCCCTCCATTTCTTAATAGTTAAAGACCATTTAAAAATATATATATATAATATTATGTAACAATATATATAAAAGGCCTAAAATATTTTATATAAATATATATATGCTAGTTTTCATCACACATTTTATATAAAAAATACTTATAATATTTGTTATTTTATAATAATTATTAAAAACTTTGAATCAATATTAATTTTAAGGGTCCAAAAATTTTCTGCCCTAGGGGCCCCTAAAATTCTTGAGTCTGCCCTGGTAATTAATAGATTGATACAAATATTTTTATACATTTGTATGTTTTATCGGAACTTTCGACGTAAAGACTTATGTTCTTACAAATTATCTAGAGACCAAGTCATGTAGCCCATTAGTCTCTACACACTCTTTTATATATAATTTATGTTTAATCGAAATTTTCTATGTAAGATTTTATATTTTACACACTCCTTGAAAAAATAAGACACATAATTCATTAGTCTCTGCATAATCCCAAAATAATAAGGAAATTGGTTTCAAAATGTTCATGAAAAAAGCACAAAGGAAAAAGGTTTCAGACAACAAGATTACCAAGATTTGCATCGAGACTGTAAGAACTGTTGCTCTCTGTTCCTCTGCTTTCTGTGACCTGGATATGTTTTTTTATTGTTAAGACCTACTTTTGGTAATCGCTGAGAAAATACTTTAAAACAAACAGACAAAAGAACGAAGGTAAAGACAAAAAGTAAACCTGGTGAATGAGGAACTCAGCAGAAGAGCAGGTGATGAAGAGAAAAGCAAGAGATAAGAAACCCAAACTCCTTTTTGACTATCCATTTTTATGGTTATTTGTTTTGCTAAGGCGTTACATTTATATAGACAGATGCACCATGATACTTATTGAGTTAGTTACTAGTATAAAATGGATGAAGGTGGTTTCATCGTGGAAAATAATATATTTCTACACGTTTTTGTGGTTGTTGTTGAAAGTTGGAATTGAATTTCGAAATTTGATGAAGCTTTACACAAGAGATGATTTTCTTAGATTTTTGGTATGGTTACAGGTAGAGAATTGAAGAAAGCATTAAACTAAAGGATCTCAAGATTTTATAAGATAATCTAATGATCAAATAGTCGAAACCAAATCGTGGGAGGAGATAGTTTTATTTTTGTTACATTAATTATTATTATTTTTGTTTATTTGAATATACGATCAGATCCGATTTGGTTATTATATATTTTATGATTTTCCAAGTGTAAGAATTTGTGGAAGATAGTGGGTGGCAAAATGTTCAAAATATGATTGAACTTTTGGCAAAACGTTTTACGCAAGATACTTGCATACTTGCACGATCGAGTCAATGTCAAAGGTAATATCTCGATCATGTAAACATTCAAAAATATTTATATATTATCCCTATATATTAATTATATATTAATTGAGAAGCATTTGAAAAATTGAACCTTAATTTTATATTAATTAAAAAACCTCAAATTTTAGGTGACACTCTAAATGCCTTCTAAATTTCATTTCAAAGAATTCTAAAGCATCTAATATAAAGTATAGTTTAATCTAATGGTGTCACATTATTCCATAATTATATAACACTAGAGAACATTATATTAACCTAAAATATAAGAATTGTGTATTCTTTCCTAAATAAAAGTTACAAAATTACCTAATATGATTTACATATATATGGCAATTAATGATTATGAATAATAAAGATTTGATAACAATTTTTGCATCCTTCTTCATTTTTGTTTAAATTTATATTATTAAAAAAATTAAACAATCACATTAACCATATAATAAAAAAATTAGATTTTTTTCTTATATGTTATATTTTGAATTTTTTAAAATGACTTAAATTACAAAAATGAGGAAACCTTATATGTTATATATTTTTTTTAAACGACTTTAAAATAAAAAAATGAGAACACCTTATATGTTATATTTTTCATATATGTTAGAATTATCTTATATGTTATATTTTTCATATATGTTAGAATTATCTTATATGTTATATTTTGAATTTTTTTTAAAACGACTTTAAATTACAAAAATGTAAGTTTTCCTTAAGTATACGACTAAAAACATTAAAATGATATGTATCAATTCGATGGTTGATTTGAAAGCTTTCAAAACCATATGGAAGATAAAAGTCAAAATAATTTAACTGTGGAAACAATAATGTTCACTTTTTTCAAGAATGTGTTCGATGGAAAAAATAAGGTTTTTATGTCATAATTTGTTTAATGTCCACTAGAAAACATTATATTAACCTAAAATATAAGAAGTGTGTATTTTTTCCTTAAATAAAAGCTACAAAATTACCTAATATGATTTACATATATATGACAAATAATGATTATGAATAATAAAGATTTGATAACAATTTTTGCATCCTTCTTCATTTTGGTTTAATTTTATATTATTAAAAAAAAACAATCACATTAACCATATAATAAAAAAATTAGATTTTTTTCTTATATGTTATATTTTAAATTTTTTAAAATGACTTTAAATTACAAAAATGAGGAAACCTTATATGTTTTTATTGTTAAGACCTACTTATGGTAATCTATGAGAAAATACTTTAAAACAAACAGACAAAAGAAAAAAGTAAAGACAAAAAGTAAACCTGGTGAATGAGGAACTCAGCGGAAGCGCAAGTAATGAAGAGAAAAGCAAGAGATATGAAACCCAAACTCCTTTTTAGACTATCCATATTTTGATGGTTAATTCTTTTGCTATATCGATACATTTATATAGACAGATGCACCATATTACTTATTGAGTTAGTTACTAATATAAAATAGTGAAAGTGGTTTCATCGTGAAAAAAATATACATTTCTACACGTTTCTTTTTGTTTGTTTTGGTTGAAAGTTGGAAATTTATTTTAGAAAATTGATAAAGCTTTACACGAGGGATGATTTTCTTTTTCTTTTTACAAGAAAAATGGTATGGTGACAGGTAGAGAATTGAAGAAAGCATTAAACTAAAGGATCTCAAGATTTTATAAGATAATCTAATGATCAAATAGTCGAAACCAAATCGTGGGAGGAGATAGTTTTATTTTTGTTACATTAATTATTATTATTTTTGTGTATTTGAATGTGCATTGGATCACATCCGATTTGGTTATTATATATTTTATGATTTTCCAAGTGTAAGAATTTGTGGAAGATAGTGGGTGGCAAAATGTTCAATGTGATTGAACTTTTTGGCAAAACGTTTTACGCAAGATACTTGCATACTTGCACGATCGACTCAATGTCAAAGGTATTATCACTATTATTGAAGAATTCATAAATATTCATATGTTATTTTATTTCATATCAATCAACTTTAATATAGGAAAAGACAAAACAACTCCCACGTTCAATCCCAAATTCATGAAGATGTGATTATAAATGATTAAGCCGTTTCCTTGTAAAGAGTGGTGTGATTACTATTGATACAAACCCAAGTCTCGATCAAACCCAAGTTATGGACACTATACTTTTCTCGCATCAAGTGGCTAACAAGTTAACACACTTAAAACTGTAGAATCATGGAGTTTTCATTAAAGATACCAAACATGAAAAGCATTATCAATCAAGTATAAAACAAGAATCAACAAATTTGTTTCTTAGTACGGTGTACATTGTTCTCCATTTGAAAAGCAAAAACATATAAAAGAGAAATAAAGTCTGATTGATCAGAAAGCTCAAGCTGTTCTTTTCTTCACATCATGCTCATTTAAGCATAAACCTCTTCCAGTACCAATGCTGCTTCCAAACGGTATCCCTAATGTCATCAATCGAGACACCTTTAGTCTCTGGCACGAAGAACAAAGCAAAGAGTCCCATCTTAACGATCCAAGCACTGAAGAAGAAGAATATCGTTGACTTCATAAAACAAAGCATTGATAGGAAGGCCTGAGCGATCACGAACGTGAAGAACATGTTGCACGACACCGCCAATGCGTACCCTTGGGTTCGTGTCTCCAAGGGAAAGGTCTCGCTAGGGATTAGCCATCCTAATGGCCCCCATGACCAAGCGAAACCCATCACGTAAACACACACCAAGATGACCACTACAATTGCTTCTCGCTTACCTAACGTACCCGTAACACCTAGGTCCTTGGTTAGAATGATTCCAATGACAGACTGTTTGAAAAAAAATGTAAGTTCAGGAGTATTGCTTGCGCCACAAGAAACTCAAACTCTTAAGTCTTAACTAAATGTTTATTTCCTTGGGGAATAAGAAATCAAAATACCTGGCAAATGAGCATTTGGACTGCTGCCTGGATCAAGAGAAATCTCCGACCGGTTCTGTCGACTAAGTAAATCCCTACAAGAGTGCTGAGAACATTGACAGATCCTGTAATAACGGCCGAAAGCAAAGCTGCATCATTTCCAAACCCCACGGTCTGGAACAAAACCGGGGCATAAAACATGATGGCATTGATTCCAGTAAACTGTTGGAACAGCTGGAGCAACATTCCGATGACAAGAGGCGGTCGGCTCTCGCGCTTCATCAGCCTCCTGTAAGGGTCCTTGACTTGACTCGCGAACACACAAGCTTGGACGAGTGATTTATACTCCTCATCAACATCTTCGACGCCTCTGATCTTCTTGAGCGTTGCTTTGCCTTGCTCGAACTTGTTCCGCTCGATGAGACTCGTCGGTGTTTCGCAGATGAGAAGTGATCCGAAGAAGAGGATGAGGGCAGGAATCCCCGCGCCACCGAGGGCGAGTCGCCATCCGTAAGGGTGAATAGAAGAGGTGAAGTAGTTGACGACGCTGGCGATAAGGATTCCTATTGTAATCATTAGTTGGAACACAATGTTGAGACCTCCACGAAGCTTCGCTGGAGCTATCTCTGATAAGAAAAGCGGTACGGCCTACAAATATATTCCGACAAACAAAGTCTTAAGACACAGTCTCATACAAATAGAGCCGGCCCTGAGCCATGCGTAGTGAAACATTTGCAACAGGTCCCCGAAATTTTTGAAAAAAATTATATGGACATAAGCCCCAAAAAAATTTTTTATGCCCCCAAATTTGTAAAAAAAAAAATTTACATAGGCATTGCCACAAACCCTCAAAATCTCAAGACCGGCCCTGATACAAACACTATGTCCAAAACGAAGTAAAAACGAAAGTAAAAAGAACAAACAAACGGAGTAAAACCAAGTATAGTTTATAATCTAACGGCTATATATATATACCTAGCTGGTTTCTGAGCCAATGTAAGTGAAAAGCTTATCAGAGATAGCCATTGTTACAAACATTTTATTAAATATTTTAATAAATTGTCTATATCCTCTAGATTTCTGGACCGGCTAAGAATATATATAATATCAACATTATTAATACCGATGTTGTTTTGTTTGGTCTTTTATATTATTGGTTTAGTAGAGTAACTTTTGTACCTGATTACCAAAGCCAACGCCAAAACCGAGCAAGATTCTGCCCATGATCAGCATGAACATGTTAGCAGCTCCAGAGGCAAGGCCAACGCCGATCAAGAAGAAGATGGAAGCTAACTGCATAGTGGGTTTCCTGCCGAGCTTAGAGCACGTGGCAGAGGCAAAGAAGCTGGCCACGAGTGCCGCGAGGTAAAGAGAAGAGGTGAAGAGCTGCAAGAACTGGTTGTCGTACTTGCAGTAGTTATCCTCGTGTGCTAGCTTCTTCCTCTCGTACACAGCTGGAAAAAACTTCATCAAGAAATCGTCCATCGCCGTTACCCCACCTGTTGTTGTTTAACATTAGTACCATATCAAGAACGATCAAGAAAGAGGGCAAGCAGACTAAGAAAATGGCTAATGCCATCACGTTAAGGTTTTAAGTCACCATTTACATCGGACCGGCCATGAGTACCATTAGTCGTCAGGTGAGCTAGTTAAAGAACCAAGATTACATATATTTTATTTTTTTTGAATTAATCACAGTATCAATTGGCCGAAACTAACGAGTGGACCCTGGCGATGCCAACAAGTTATAATCCCCATTGCCCGGTAGCCAACGGGAATCGAACTGCGGGTTAACTATGGTCTGGTTACATATATACTATGGTCTGATTCACTAATATTGACCGCATGATTTCAATCTAAGATGTTTTTTTGAAACACATCTAAGATGTATATATACATATAGAGATATCTTTAGACTCATTCTAATATAATATGATACGTATATGATCTAAAATGAACATCTCTTGATCTATAAGTAACGTGAAAAAAAAAAAGAACAAACGATATTGAAAGAGAAGAAAACCGTACCAGAGATTCCGATATCATAACCAAAGATCAAACCAGCAAAAGCGGCAATAACGACACAGATGAAGACGTAAACAGTCATCTTCGCCTGAAAGGCCGGCGAATCACCACTAGATGCTATAAACCCACCAGCCATTGTTTAAACCTCTTGATCTCTCTAAATGTTTGTGTGTGTTTGTGCTTCTCCGTCGTGTTAAGGAAGGAGAGACAAGCAGAGAGAGAGAGAGATCTTTACTTATTCATGAGACAAAGAACAGTTCATATACTTATACAGAAAAAAAAGATACGGATGATGTCTGAGAATGGAATGTGCAAGAATTGAATATATGGTCAAATAAATTTGGATCAATGTTCCCTTTTTTGACTCTTTGGGAGGGATTCTTACAGTCAGCACATCGCTGTCATATTGTTACCATATATGAGAACTGGTTTAAAACGTCTGGATTTGGTTTTATCCAAAGGCACAATCAGCGTGGATATGTTGCTTCCGTTTGCTCGGTGGTATCATAGTGTGTTTGTATGAGTTATAACTCCTCCCTTGTCTCATTTTTTGTTTGATAATAGTATTAAAAATAAAATTTTAATAATTTTGACAAAAAAATAATATAAAATAAAATTTATCTTGATTATTGATCAAAGTTCATAATAGGATTTTCGAATATGTATTCTAGCTAGCCTTGGCTACTATCACATTGAATAGTCGTGTAGATCAGATCACCAGTGAGCTCAACGCGTATTATTTCTTGTTTTTTCCGATATGGGTTTCAGGAATACGTCAACGGCTAGATTATTTTACAATGACCAAGAAATAATCGAAGTTTGCACAATTACAACATATCAATCTCATTATATATATCTTTCTACTCTCTGTGAACAGTCAATGAGACTGTTGACACAATTTCCAGCTCACGAGATATGATCATACATCCTTCAGACTGGTTTTGAGGCAAAGCTCCTCAAATTCAAAACGGAGGCAAAGCATGTCGTTTCGTAGTGTGGGACTAATCACTAGTCCAAGTAAAGATATTACTTAACCAGCTTCAAATGCTTGTATACGTTTGACTGTTTTATCTAGCCTAAAAGATCGTCTAGAAGCGGACGTGCAGCATCCGTCCGCGTTGCTGTCTCACTGTACCGACCTCTGCAATGAAAAAACAATGAGTGATAATAAGCGTTCTGGTTAAAGGGCAAAGACACTAAACTACACTGTAAAACTTGAATGTCTTAAACGAGGGTTTAGACTAAAGGATCACAACACCAGACTCGAGAGACTCCCAAGGCCTTTGTGAGATTATCATTAGACACGAGAATAGCAGCAAGATAGAGACCTTACACTAGTTGACTGTTGGAGTTCAACAGCTGATGATTCCCCGTTTTCCTGCATAACAAGATCAGCAACATCATTAATGTTATTCCTAATGGAATATTGTCCAGAACTAACTCTCTACTAGTGTAAAAGAATTGATACCTCAATCAGCAAATCCTTTCTTGTGATCAAGCCTATCACACGGGAAGGACGGGGAACAACAAATAGATGTCTCAATCCAAGTTGTCGGAAAAGGTTGTATACCTGTTTCAGACGGATCAAATTCTCTCAACCAATGATGATGGATATTCGAGTATGGGTAAAAAATATAACCAGTGCTTATACTCACCTTTGTCAACGACATGTCTTCCGGAACAACGTATGGAGACGGATTCAAAAATGGAGCAAGATCTATGTACATCTCTAAATCATCTGAAGTTAGATGTATATCATCTATGCATAACCCTTTAGATGAAACAGGTTTAGCAAACTCGCTAAATCTGTGCCTGGAGATTGCATAATCAATTTATTTATCAGACAAAATATGATACCTTCCGAAGAGAGTGGAAAAGAAAAGGGTGTAACGTTAGTTTACCTGATCGGTCTGGCACTTGGATCACAAGGCAAAGGACTATGTTGAAAATCCACCTTAGATTGAAGTAGAACAAGCAAGTGACTGCATCGTGAAAAAAAAAAACCCAGAATTATACATTTCTTCAAAAATAACACCTTTTTGCAGTTGATGGACAAATGTACAATCACGTACCTCCGAAGAACTAACCCAATGACAAGTGTTTCACCACTTCTTGTGTGGTCGATCACCTGGTACAGTGTCAAAAAGCAAAACCGTCAAGTACAGAGGACTAAGCAATAACGAGTCAAACCTGTGTGGGAGAAAGTAACACTTACCGGAAATCCATTGTGTTTGTTGCTGCGCAAAATTGAAGCGACATCTGCAACCCTGATAACTCGAGGTAAAGAAATTACCTTCAAAGAAAGAAAAAAAAAGAAGTTAACATAATATAAGACCATCGTGGTTGGCTGATGATGGAACATAGCTCTGTCTTTGATGACGGAGAGAAATCATAACAACCTTCTGACTTTGACATGCTTCCTTTGCTATCATTTGCCGCATATGATTCTTGGGTCTCGACTCCAGTAACGGAATGCCCTTCAGGCGTGCTTGTACTTCATACAATCCCTCATTGAAAGCATCACCTACGGCCTAGGAACAGAACAAATTAAAACATGTATTTAAGAACTAAGGCAAATGATCATTGTTGGTAACTCATACCTTTGAAACGAGAAGAACCAACATTATAAGAGGCAGAAGTTTCAGGTTGTTTGTGATTTCAACCATGATAACACATAAAGATACAGTCATCCGCATCGAGCCTCCAAGAAATGAAGCAGCTCCCAGCAAAGCATAACTAAAGGTTCAAAGGCCTAAAGTTTAAACAACAAACTGAAAAAATGAAGAGGTAAGATCAACAACGGGCAAAACAGAGAGACTCACGTTCCCTCTTCAATGTTGAGCTTCTTGTAAAACCTGACTACAAACATGCCTACTAGGCGCCCATAAGTTGATCCTATCATTATTCCAGGGACAAACTGGCCGGCGGGAACAGCAGTGCCAAATGTCACCACTGCCAATGTATAAAACATAGCCTGTACATATTAAAACAGAAAGAGACCAATAAATCAGAAGAATAAACAAATAGAATGATGTTCCAATAGATAAAGAGATGGAACGATATTAAAAATCAAATAAGAATGTTCCTTATCATGTTGATAACATGCACATGATTCAATTAATCTCAAACTCTATATACCAAATTAAGGGCATACGACCAGGTTGAAGAACTTTTTAAAACCAACCAAGCAGAAGCATTTCATACCAAGAAAGTCAGTAGACTCTGAGCACTGAATTCTCGCATTGTTTTTGCGCTGAACAAATTCCTTATAGCATCATCCTGTAGCCAGAAAGAAAAGCAAAAGTTTTAAATTGTAACAATCGGGCCTAAAAGTAAAGCAAAGTCAAAATTAGAAACAATATTGAAAATATTCTAGAATAAAAGACCTGAGTGTTGAAGAAAATTGTGGCGAGATCATTGTATTCGTTATCCGTCTTGCAGTAGAACTGTAATGATGGAAACGAAAAAAATAAGCAACAAGAATGCGGCTGTGTTAAAAGGCTGAAATGCCAGGAAAGTCAAAAAGCTAGGCAATGAATGTCATTGCTAAAGTTCTGGGGCCTGATTATTTAGTTTTCCTAGTAGACACCATCACATGAATTCCACATACGCATCTAACAAGAGTGTTCAAATTTCACTAGGTGTAGTTAGCAAAACTTGTAAGTTTATGGCCGGACATTTTTGCCATCGGAGAAACAGTTATATGATGGGTAAATATCATCATAGCAGATCTCAAAGATACACATCTATCTATAACAATGTCTTACATTTACGTAATTCCCATACATTCCAGGAGGCCGTGGACATTCAATACCAGAGTCAGGAACTGTTTCAGGGCATGGACTGCATTTCCTTAGGAGTGGCAGCCCAAACGAGATTGCTGAAGTTAAGCAAGAGATGATGCATGCTTCATATATCTGCATAAACATGTAGCAGTTACTTAAGTTCAGAAACGAGACAATTAATCTTCAAAAGATGAACATAACCAAATAAATGTAGAATTTCTTGTGAAGCTTTACCTTCACTCGATTTCCTTTCTTGTGCAAATAATTTCGACGCCAAGATGTCATATAGTATGTAAGTTGGTTAAATAATGCCCCTGGAGGAAAATGGCATGAGAAACGTAACAGTTAGAGGAACATAAATGGAACCAAGATTGCAGCAGGAAAAGAAAAGGCCTTACCAAGTAGGCCTCCGATAACTCCAATTACAGCCATTGGCAGTAGCTCCTTGAAGTAGTAGTCATCCTGACCACTAAACGAAGGAAAGAGAAGTGGCAAGTCAATTCTAGCACTTTTAGCTTTGCACAATGTAAGTGATCACTGAAGCTAGAACCTTACTCTGATACATCCCATATAATGAAACCACCTCCACCAAAGTGTCCACATATTCCACTCTTGCACCATCCCATGGCAGTACGCACCACAACAGCAACGATAGCAGAAGTGAAAAAGACACGCCACATAAGTTGACTTCTCCACCTTCAATAGCACATGCAAATTAAATTAGATGGACAGACAGCATAGCATCCCAGATGCCCACTAGCTAAGGCATCCTAAGGATAAATGCGCTGCTGTCAAGTGACACCAGTTGCTAAGGAAACAAGGGAATAGACAGCAGAAGTTCCTCAAATGGTTGTTTCTCAGAAACGAATAATTTCAGCTGCTGAACATAGGATGAGGGAAGGAACCTACCATGATGTGACCTCCTCTAATGCAAATAACACTCCACCAACTGGAGCTCTAAAAGCCGCAGCAACTCCAGCTGCACATCCACAAGTGACCTTTCAAGGCATCGCAAAGTAACGGAATAAGATCTCTCAAGAAATTCGGACCTAATCTAAAACAAAAAGAAATCAGACAGCATTCTTCACAAGAAGCATCTCAACTTACAAGATCACGACGATCTCTGTCACTCTTGAAAAGCTGAGGCCATCTAGAATTAAAATGGTATTTCGTGGATCCACCCTGAAACAACAGATGCAAAAGGAAAGCATAATATTAGTTTCCTATAAGGAATACTGGAGGACAGAGGAACTATGAAAAAGCAACATTGAATAATCATACAAGCCTGAGCAAAAGAAAACCCAGATGCTCACCTGACCAAGCAAAGAAGCAATGCAAGCACCTGTATGTACAAGGGGACCTTCTTTCCCCAAGGCTAAGCCACCTCCAACAGAACCAATGCTTCCAAATATCTACAAGAGAGCAAACTATGAAAAAGTTTCTTCAACATAGAATTTTTTAAAAAAAAGTAAACTTTGAAGATAACATAACATTCCACACAAAAATAACGCACCTTTCCGATAAGGGTTCTAAAGAGCAAGGTACCAGGAATATCAATTCCTGCACAATCCCATCCCCTAAACATTAGTCTGAACTACAAACTCTAACAACAAATGGAGAAGTAAGAAAGAATTGACGTACCATTGAGATAACCCTTGATCTCAGGAATGCCAGAGCCAGCAGCAGCAGGAGCGAACTGGGTAATGATATACGCAGAAGAAAACACCAAGACTAGATTGATGACAAGGTAAACAATAAACCCAGCAAAGTAAGACTTCTGAATGATGGCAAAAGTGAGAGCAAACTTCCATCCAGCGAAATTCTCAACCGAAAGATTGATGAAAACAGCAGCCAATCCAGTTCCTAACACGAACCAAACAATCAATTAAAAAAAAACAGAATCTATGGATCTGAAAAGAAGAAGGTGCAAACTAGTAGTACCGATCCCGATGAGTAACGAGAAGAACCACTTAACGGCAACGTAGTAACCAACGTAGAGCTTCCCTCGATGCGCCTTAACGAGAGGAAACAAAGATCATCAATCATCAGAGAGAGGAAAGCAAAATGATAGAAGGAGTAAGTAAGGTAACCTGTTCTTCTCTGTAAGCGTAATTCTCGATAACCTCGTAGTCGAGACTATCAACGCCGCCACCTCCGTCACGGGGAGAGCTGAGTAAGCCAACGCCGTCGGTGGAAGCATCGTCGGAATCAGGGACGCGAGACCAGATGAGGCTATCGGATTCGATCCCGTTGTGTAGATGATTGGAGAGCATGATGATGATGATGATTTGATGATCGAATCGAATCGAGAAGGTTGCTGGATTTAGGGATTCGATCAAACTAGAGATTGTGATTTAAATCTGTTCATGAGAGATGTCTTTCAACTTATGTTATACACATTTTAGCTTTCCCTATCATATTTATTTACTACGGGGTAAAAAATGTTATTTTCTTTACTTTTTGTGATTATAAATTATTTTTAATAAACATTCCCAACCTTTTAAAATGGATTTATTATTTAATTGTTTTTTACCGTATTTAATTATAAAATTATTATAGTGACGATTTTACAATCTATAGTTTTATTTGTTTTATAAGAATTTAAATGCACAACTTTTAATTTTTGTAAGAAAATTAGTCTGATAGTTACTATGATAAAAATATATTATAAACTTTTTATCTATCAACCTGTATAATTTAGAAAATACTGTTTGGTATTTAAATTTAAGATTTTCTTGTATAAACAAAAAAGTATTAACAAACCTTTAATTAAACCAAAAAAATTCCACAGGCTTTAAAAATACTTTGAACATTCTCCTCTCAGTGATGACAACATAAAGATCAGAAGACAAATCTATATGTATATCATTGGTAGAACGCAAGTTCTAATGCCAACATGTTTGTTCACCACATAATTAAATTTAAATTTAATATCGGAGCTAATTATCCAAACCAAGAAAGAGGAGAACCAACAACATCCATAGTTTTTTTGAACACTATGAGCCAAACAATTAGTCAAAAAAGTTTGATATCATGGAATAAAGAAGAAAGAAAGAATACAATTTGAAACGAACATTGTGACCTTAGACTTAAAGTGCCCCTTCGCCTTAATGCTTTTACCAATCCCACAATTGCAATTCCACTAAAACTTTATTGGGAGTGGAATCAAACGCATCCAACTCCTTTGTGCATGTATGTCACTGCTTCTTCAAAGTATCCTTTTGCTTGTTATCTTTTTGTTTGCAGTATTCATCCACACCTTTTCTTAGCTAATGTCCCTTTCCATAAAGGGCCTTGAGCTTAAATTATATAGCAAGGCCATACTATTCCTATGAATAGAAAGTTGACCTCAAAAGCCACTTTCTGAGATGTTAATGTCAACATTTTTAGCCATACTATATATAGTACCCGTCCACATAACCTTTACAAGTTATGTTGATTTGCACGCAAGTTTTTACATGTCAAAGTCATTAGCTGGTCCTCTAGCTTAGATGGCTTTTAAAAATATCACTAAGACTAGCTAAAGCCATCAACATTGGCGAATCGCGATCAAAGTTTCTTGGATTAGTACAACCCCATTTGACAAATTTCATCCATAGAAAAAAGAGTCTGGAACACAATATACATAAATATAACTTTAGTACATAACTACATATCGAAATTTGGACATAAAATGTAACCTACACAAACACAATCTTAGGTAGTGCCAGTTGTACAACATATAGCAGCAGCAACATTATTGGGTTTTGGTGGGTAAATATTGCTTAGGGTAGTGGTATCATCTAGTATGATACAAAAACTAGCATCTGTATTTTTTCTCGACTGCCAATCCATGGTGGGAGCCAGGGATGTTAACAATGGGTTTTTACCCATAGGGTACCCTAAATCGGGCTGGGTAATTTTGCCCATCACAACATCCCTAGTGGGACAGATGTATTTCAATGCGATATGACCATTCAGAAACCAATGAACAAAAACTATTAGGTGGGTTCTCTAATTGAGATTATTGATTGAATTGGACAATTGGTAAATTGCCAAAGAAGACAAGGAGCATACGTAATGAATGGGCTTTGAAACTAAAAGAACCTAATCATAATGAAGTCCCAAAACCCATTTTTCTTCTCAACATGTGGAAGATACACATGGCTCCAACAGCACCATGACTCTGATATATATAATAAAGTTGTTGTTTTACAATTACAAATAAGAGAATGATTTGATCGACCAACAACATAAACGGCTTAATCATGTATTAATTGGAATATAATAATACGAAACTGATAGAGAATCTATTAGTATTAACAAAATAAGTATCAAATATCAGTCAAAAAAAAAGAAACAAAGAAGTATCAAATAAACGGAGATGGGACGACCAAGCGCCACTAATGGCGTTAGCATCACGTGATAGAATTACTATTTCTAAACTTCCCCACTGTATTTTCCGACAAGACGCGATAATGACGTTTATTTTCCATATTTCGTATAAAATATTTATAGTTGCAGTGCATCACCATAGAGTTGCATTGAGATTTGACCCAAAAAAAAAAAAAGAGTTGCATGGAGCATGCTTAACTCATTGCATAGATTCTTAGCTTTGGGGTTCTCACAGAGAAAAAATATATATATCTAAATTGATAGGGTTCTCAAATGTTGAAATATTTGAGATCAGTATTTCAACATCTGAAAACTTTATTAATTTAAATACTATAATTTATTTTCTTGTTTATCGTGAGACTTTATAATTGAGAACCTCTTACGGATCCAAATTACATTAAAGTTCATCAATGTTCAAAAGGTTCACGGATCCAAATTACAGTGGAGAATTACAGTAAATCTATGTTCAAAAGGTATTATTACTTTATTAGTTACTCGTGTTTATATGTTTTCTCTTTCACAGTACCACAATATTATTCTGTTGATAATGCAACATATAATTAGTACTAATCGTTCCATTTGTAAAAGATTAGTTAAACACAAAAAAAATCGTCAGGTCGGCTACGTCCAAAACATCTGAGCATCGCCATATATGAGAAAGTCTTGCATGTGTATCTCTCTTTTTCTCTCAAAGTCGCTCATATAATAGTAGTAAATTCTTTTCAAAAAAAATAATAATAATAATAGTAGTAAATTTCTTCCTTTAGATTCAACGTAATTTCATTATATTTTACATCTTTTTCATTGATGTCTATTGATGTCTTTATGGTCTTATAAATACTGATTTAAATGTAGAGAGTTCATTAAAATCAAAACACGGGACGAATCCACGTATTCCCTCTGTTTCTAAAAAATCCATGTTTCAGAAAAAAAATTTGTTTCAAAAAGATACATTTTTTATATTTTCAATACATTAATTAATGAAAAATCGTACATTTCCAAAAATATAATTGTATTTACTAAAATCTTATTGATTCAAAATTATGTGGAATTGTTAATTAAGAAAAACAATGTATTGATAAATAAAATTTTATGTTTTTCTTAATAAGTGTGAAAAATCTAAAATATGGATCTTTTAGAAACCGAAGGAGTATTATTTTCCCAAAACACTATCCAAATCCAAACCACTTGTAAACTGCAACCAATCATATTCATCTTTAAATCTATTTTTTATTAAAACAAATATAGAGAACCAATTAAGAAATGACTTTTTATTAAAATTAAACTAGTCATAAACCAAAGAGATGCCAACAAAGTCAATAAAATCCAAACTTCAACCATAATTTCCGGGATGAAGAGAGAGATCTGACCATAGGTCACAAGCCACAACTAGCTTTGCTCACTCCTCACTCCTCTACAAATTGATTATTAATTTTCTTTTGTAATTAACTAGGGCGTCATTAAACGTCTCTCTAATCCTGTGGTCCATTTAACACTATTTAATTTCATTGCATGTGACTACAGCTTCAATCTGGCGATCATCGTGGCATTTTCTCATGATATCAACTGCACTGCAGCAGCCCTCTTAAATATAAAACCAAAAAAAAAATTATTTAAAAACATTGCACTCTATTATTTACATAGAAGAAGCTAAAGACAAAGCAGAGAGAGAAGCATACAAAACAGAGAGATAAGAGAGCGCGATGAGACGTCAACAACGTCCACGTCCCTCGCCACCGCGTTCTCACTCATCTCCGTCCTCATCTTCGTCGGAGTTCGAGTTCAACGTCTCCATCTCTCCTCGAAAAGCTTCTTCTTCGCTCTGTCCCGCCGATGAGCTCTTCTACAAAGGCCAGCTTCTCCCTCTTCAGCTCTCCCCTCGTCTCTCTCTCGTCCGTACACTCTGTTCTTCTTCTTCTTCTTCCTCTGACTACACTTCTTCTTCCTCCACCGCGGCACGTGACTCCACCGAATCTTCCTCCTCCACTGATTCCACGGCCTCTTTCCCTCTCCTCCGCCCTCCGCCGCTCGATGGCTGCGACTCTTCTTCCCGTCCTAGCTCCGTAACCGACGAGGAAGATTCGTTCTTTAAACCGACGAAGAAGAACACTAGCGGTGGTTTCTCGCTCTCTAGATTCTCCTCTGTTTTCAAGAAAGATCACAAAACCGTCTCCGCCGCGGCAACCGCGGCTCCGTCGTCGGTGAAGAGAATGAGCTCGACGGCGAAAGAGGTTATCCGCAAATACATGAAAAAGGTCAAACCTTTATACGACAAGTTATCTCAGAAACAGAGCACCACCGTCACATCTTCAAAAACAGAGCAATCATCTCTCAAACACTCCGGCAACGTCCGAGGAACCTCCACCGTCGCCTCCTCCTCCTCGACCATCACCTCCATTCCGGCTAGCGGCGGCGGGATATCTATCTCTTTCTCAGGAAACCTGATGAAATACACGAAACGTGGACGATGCGCGGCGAGCTGTCCGTCGTCGATGAGGTCATCTCCGAGTCACTCCGGGGTGCTGACACGTGGAGGATTCCCGGTTCAAGGAGGAGGAGGTAGCTGCAGCAGCAGCATCAACAACAGTATGTCTTCTTCGATGGAAGAGCTGCAGAGTGCTATTCAAGGAGCTATTGCTCATTGCAAGAACTCGATGATGGAGAAGAACATGGTTAGTAGTCTCGAGATCTAGTTTCAAGCATCGATCCCATATATGTTTTAATGTTCTTTGTCTTTCTAGACATTTAAAAAAAATATTAATCTACTGTTTTGTCTTAGGATTGCCAGTGTGATCCAAACATCCGATCTAATTAACGATGTTATTGGTTATTTATCTGTTTTGATTAACTTAACTCAGAATAAGACATTGTAGTTGGTGGTTCATTTCATGATCATTCCTTTTCATATTATATATGTTATCCATCTTGATTATAATGGACCAAAACTCATAAATTCATTCACATAACAAAAACCAATGAATATTTCAATACAAGTTCATTAGAGTTTTGTATAGATTTCAACTAACATTGTTTTCTTTGCTTCCATACCTTGTGGTTTGTTGGATAAGATTAATAGCTAAATAAATTTAGAGAGCATAGAGAGACGTTGCGAAATAATTGAAGGGAAACAAGAAAACGACAGTGGGGTTTATATTTAGGAAAATAATTGACGAATTGGATTATTGAGTACTCACCAGTACTCTTCTGCGATGGTTCAGTTCTTCGTACCTTATCACCTTCCTCTCTATGTGGTTATTGTCGGTGTTCTCTGTTAATTGATAAATTAATGTGCCTTCTCCATTTTCATATCTCAATCACTGCTGATCTCATTTGAAATATCCAACTCTTTTTTAAAATACATTTTTGCATCATATCTATCTCCAGCTATTATTGTGACAATGGCGCTCTATATATGTGTGCGTGTGTCTGTGTTCTGAAGGATGATTTAGACATGATGTAATCTACGAAATGCTAAAAAGTCACTGAAAGTAATGTTACTAATTATTGGATTCATATAGTGTACATTTTCATATCTTTAATGAAATAACACACCTCGCAATGATTGATTGAAAATATGAAATATATAAAGCGATCGTAATAGGTACGAATTTTCCATAGTTATCTTCTAATTTACGAATGAGCACCTACGATCTTTGTTTTTGTTGTTAGAATTTTTCAAATTTCACGAACGATAAAAGAACCAAGCACAACGCTTCAATGGTGATGCAAAACAAAGTTATATTTGTAAAGGTAGACTGATCAGTGTAAACCTAATATAAGTAATATATGTACAAAAAACAAGAAAACGGGTAAAACAGATGAAAACAGCAGGTAAAAACCAATGGTAAACTTTTGTTGTTTGTTGAAAATGGTGGTTTTAAATGTCACTATAATTTTAAACCTTAATCCATCCATTACGTAAAAAGTGTGTCGTTAACGTTTTTCATATATTTATTAATTATATTTATTTAATTAGATGTTATTATAATTTTAATCAATGTATTTTGTAATTAGTATTAAGATTAAAATAAGTATAAATTAAATTTTAAAATAATAATTTTGCGTGATAAGAAATGTCTAAATAAAACTCTTTATAAAATATATAGAGTAATAAATTATAGTGATATCTGGGAAAGATTCCTATATGGATCTTGACCACAATTCGAATAGCACCATATACGATCTTTGTTGTTCCCTATTTTAGCTATTATAAATGATTAAATTGCTTGAATATTCAGTTGTTTACATGTCACATAGATTAGCCTGGGGTTCCATTAAAAACACTACAATCCTAATTAAAAAATTATAATTTTACAAAATTGGTGATATCTTGTAGTTATACCATTAACTAGTTAATTTGAAATTTTGAACGGCATGAAAATGCACATGTATTTATAGATTTTGCTAGGGTATCTTGAAAATATATTATGATGGTAGTACAATCGATCGTATACGTGGAGTAGAAGCTCAAAAACATTAATCACATATGCATATGTTTGGCTCTGAGTGGGTGGATGCATCATGCATGTGCATCTTTGCATTGAGAAGCGTTGGGTACGTAATAAAGATTCTGATGTGGTCAAAGTCAACCTCCTCTTCACTTGGTTTATAACTTTATATTATACACTACAAACTAAAATGTTTTCTTCTATACATCTTTTTAATCACATCCAACAGTGTCTTCATTTAATGATGGGGGCACTTCATTTTTTTTCTTTCTTGACCATCTTGATGCTTATAATTACAAAGCACATTTGACCAAAAATAAAAATAAATACAAAGCACAATGAATTTTCAATTATTATTATTATTAGTATTATTATTTATTGGGACCTCTTCATCATTATTATCATTTTCTTCAAAATCTTGTTTCTTATACGTATATTTACTACATATGTACATATTGTGAAAATAAGAATAATAGATACATTTTAGTATAATTATTTATGTACTCTGTAGTTTATTAAATAATTTATATTGACTGTTTGTCAAATAAAATTGATGTAATATGGAGTTGATATTCAGTCAAAAAAATATTGAGTTGATATATATACTACTATATAGAGCTAGTGTGATTGATGATTAGACGAAAGAAGCAGTAAATATAAATGTATGCAGGTTGGAAATTTGTCTTTGCGCTGCATGGAAATGGAGAGTTAATGACAAACAGAGACATGTGTTTAGCAAGATCTTTGATAGCATCGCTATCCTCTGTCTCACTCTTATCAACGACAATAATAAATACTTGCACCGTCGCATAAATTTAAGAGGACTATACGGTGACCGGTGTGAGCTAACTAGGCGAATGATTATACCTGCAAATAATACAAAATGCAAGTTATTCTTCTAAATGACATTGTCCTTATAAAAATAATATTCACAGTTTAGTTTAGCTTATATTATTTTTAGTTTTAGGTAGTTCCGTATAAATGTTTAGATACTTACTATGTATTGAACCCAATTTTTATAAATTTTCGATTAAACTAATTCAGTTAGGTGTTGATTTAATTTAGTTCATAGAAAACTGCACGAGAACTCTTTTAAGCAATATGTTTTATTTTAAATATGCTATTCTACCGGGTTCAGTTCTTGTAATCACTGCGGGTTTGATATTCTACCGGGTTCAGTTCTCTTTGATTTTGCGGCAAGCGTGTGTTCTGATTTTGATGTATGTTTAGCTTTTAGATTTGAAGTTTTGAGTCAGTTCCTACTTAGTTAGATTGAGTCATGTTTAGTTTATTATTGTTTTTTCGTTTTTTGTTGTCCCTGTCCTTTCTATGAAAAACTAAAAATTCGGTAATATATTTTAACATTTAACATTGTTACCACCAAAAAAGTATAGTGCATTTTGTTTGCGTGATTATATAAGAAATTCACCCAAAATTAGAGGAACGAGAACTAAGAAAGCAGAACTGTACTTTTAATTATAAGTTATAACCTGGATGTACGTAATCAATTCTAGTATCTTATTATAAGCAATAGTTAATAATTACAACGATCTGCCCCATAACCAAAAACAAGTGGTCCAGTACCAAGAAGCTAGACAAACCTAATTTTTTGCTTCAGCCCCCAAAAAAATCAACCAATCAAGCTTTGTTGATTTCTTTTAAAATTAGCGATTATTTGTCTTCTTACTCTGGCTAATAAGATTAAATAGTTTTTTTCTCTACATTTTTTTTTTCAAGTACCATTTTTGTTCTTTTTATTTTCCAAGAACGATAATCGATGTAAAACTCAACATACATATAAAAATGCATGACAACCACCATCAGAATGCATCCGTCGTTGTAGCTATAACGATTTGTTTAGCAAAAGATTTGGCTCCCCTAACAAATCACTTCTCCATGATTCTCTCGCAACTCAACTAACATTGCAGCAGTCTCTTTTAATTTGGCCAACGAATGTCCAACACTCTACATCTTAAGAGAATCGGATTATGGAGAACATAACTCAGAACCTAATAAGTAGTACTAACGGGTTTTCTGCTCAATTAAGCAGCCGATTAACTACATATTTGTACAAATCTTTATATAGGTTATGAAGGAATCCTAAACATCCATTGAGATTATGTCAAGAGTAACAGATTTTCTCTGTTATCCAATCAACAAGCCAAAAAGCTAGGTTATATACACTAGATCAACATAAAAGGAAGAAGAAGAGAAGATTCCAAGAGTTGTGTAGTTGTTGTGCCTATCTCCACTCATCTGCTTTTTCAAACACCAAGATCGTAACAGATGATCTGTCCATCCTGACATTAGTTAGAAGTATTCCAAATGCGAATCAGACAGTGTGGTACCCGGGTTGACTAGCCAGTAAAGTTTATTAAAAAAAAGCACCAAGATCGTTTCGATTATATGTCAACCATCCAAAATATAACACTGGAATTTGACTTTTTGCCAAAAAAAAAAGAACGTGGGCTTGGGGATAGGCTGGGCTAGGCTATGCTGGACCAGAGACATTTGTGTCTGTATAAGAATAACAAAAAGTGTCTAGATTCAACGTAACTAAAAAAGAGTTAGGTTCGGCTTAGATGTACGTAACAAAACCAATAAACCCTAAAAAGACGTCTATATTCAATCACAATCCCAAACTTACCGGGATTCGCTTTCCAAACTCCAAAACTCTTGTCTCCTCTATTAATATCTGATTCTCTCATACGGAAAAAACATCACATTCCTTTTTCTAGTTCTTCTTCTTCTTCTTCTTCTTCGTCTTCCTCCTTAACACTCAAGATGGTATTCTGGGTGTTCGGATATGGATCTTTAATATGGAACCCAGGTTTCGATTTTGACGAGAAACTCATTGGCTATATCAAAGACTACAAACGCGTCTTCGATCTCGGTACGTTCCCAAAATACTTGTTCTTGAATTATCAACAAATAAATAGTCAATGTTGCTAAGAAAAAATCCGATTTATTTTGCAGCGTGTATTGATCACAGAGGCACGCCTGATCATCCTGCAAGAACCTGCACTCTGGAGCAATCCACTGGAGCTATATGCGTAAGAAAAAAAAATACATATTTTATGTTTTATAGTTATTATTAATTAAAAGGGTAATATTCTTTAAACACAGTTTTATTATCATTAAGAACATTACTGAAATCGTTGATATTTTGGACAGTGGGGTGCTGCTTATTGTGTTCGTGGAGGACCTGAGAAGGAGAAGCTAGCCATGGAGTATTTGGAGCGAAGAGAGTGTGAATACGACTCTAAAACCCTTGTCGAGTTTTATACGGTAAAGAAACTTGTTGTTGTATTTTCCAAAATTTAGAAAGTTTTTTTTTAATATAGTTTCTATTCGTTGGATGCAGGAAACTGACACATCCGAACCAACCTTAACCGGAGTAATAGTGTACGTTCCCCTTTTCTCTCTTGATGTTTCTGATTTGAAAGATTCAAAGCTAAAACTCAGTTTTGCGTCTCTATCTTGTATAGCTTTACGTCAACTCCAGACAAAGTGTTGAACAAATACTACTTGGGCCCAGCTCCATTGGAGGAGATGGCGATGCAAATCGCCACAGCTTCTGGACCTTGTGGCAACAACCGTGAGTACCTTTTCAAGCTGGAGAAAGCAATGCACGACATTGGTGAGCTTCTTAATGGCTTTGCGTTAAAAATAAAAGATAAATATCACATGTTATTGGCATTGATTTGTTTGATGAATGTTGTGAAAAACAGAGCATGAGGAAGAGTATGTGACAGAATTGGCGAACGAGGTGAGGAAACATCTAGACCTACCAAAGGAAGTGAAGGCATTGTTGAAGCCTGTGGTTTCTCGTGTACCCATCAAAACTCAGTCTCAAGCTCATGTTTCCACTCGTCAACGGGTCTTTGCATCATGAGAGACGACAAGCAAAGTCATGGAGCCAAGTAACTACATTTTGGTGATGATTAATCTAAGGATGTAATACTCTTTATATTTGAGACTTTATTTACCATAACATCTTTAGCTTTCAAAAGTTTAGATCTTTTATTTAGATGATTTTCCCGCTGTATTCAGTGAGAATTTATGACACCAAGACATATGAGAATCCCTCTACTAAAATATTTAAAATATTCAATTCACTTTGGTTGTTTCTATCTTTAATTCATGGGTTCTTATAAGGTCCACTTTGATTATGGACTACTCTAAAGCTGGTTCATTGTATTAATGGGCTACAGAAATTGGTACTAAAACTATTAAAATTACTAGAATAATTGCAATATATATATACATATAATTCAGTTATAATATTTTTCATTGAGCCAAAATATATGTGATAGTTACTTTAGTTATATAACATAATAAAACTATATAAGTTAGTATATTTTGTTTTTAGTTTGACATTTTTCTTATCTTGTAGGAGTATGATGATTTATATCATACAAAACTTAGAAAATAACTGAAATATATAATTATTATGTAAGAGATTTTCATATTAGTTTTTTCCTTTTGGGTTGACAAATTTTTTTTCCTTTGGGTTTCTTGTAGCTGTATTTCTGTTTACTTATGATTTATTAAATGTTAGAATGGTACGTGTGAAATTTGTTTCCAATTTTTTTTTTCAGCTAATTTGTTTCCAAAAATATGAATTTCTTGTACATATATTTTTAAAAAAATATTTTTAAACGGATAATTTGTTTACTTATTAAAAATGTAAAATTTAAATAATGCATGCTAAAATCTAGCTGTTCTTATCTTTTGTCATTAATATGGAAAGATTGCTTATAATCTATTAACTTAGATTCTTATTTGAAATTACCATGCCATATTTTAAAAGTCTAGAAGATTTTTCAGTAATTCTTCTGAATATGAAACCATTATAAAAGAGAACAAAAACAAATAATCAATGTTGAGTTGATAAATTTTAGATACATTATTGTATACTTCTTGGCATACCATATCACAAGTATTAAGAATATGTTAGTTCAATTTAGTATTTTATGAAATTTTGAATTAAGTTATTGATATCAAAATTTGAATGATAAAAAACTATTTTTAAATTAAATGATTAAAATAAAATAAAATAACAATACAAATATGGTATCATATATTACAAAAAAATTTGCGTGAAAGTTAGAAAATTTAATAATCGATATCTTAAACATAAAACTAAAAACCCTTAAAAATAATTTTTAATATCATGTTAATAAGAAAAATTTGGCGCAAAAAAAACAAATGAGTCTAGAATCACATTTTAAATATTTTAGTAGACGAAGAGAAAAAAAAATATCAAAAGTAACTGAGGAAAATAACACCATAACTATTATAATCATGTTTTACCAAAAAATATAAACCCTAAAAATAGAAAATTTCGGTAATCTAATATAAATATTTTAAACACATAAAAATCCTTAATCTTATTGTTTTGAAGTTATATTCGGAAAGTAATTTTGGCGCGAATAAAACCGATTAATTCATAATCTCATATAAACCATCGAGACGAAGAGAAAAAAATATCCGAAATTAAGAAGTTAAAAAAAGCAGTCCAATGTATTGTTTTAGTCCATTTACTACTGAAAAAGAATTTGATGCTAAAGAACTGATGGTTTCTTTTTTTCAACACATAAAAGTGAAATTGTGAAAAACCATGAAACATAAAAATCACTTCCCTACCCAAAACATAACAAGGAGGTTCCCGTGTCATCGCCGGCGTTCAGGCGACAGCGAAACAAAACACGTGTTAAGATCTTAGTGGTTTATAAGGTAACGCTTTCTCGTGCTCCTTTCCCCATCGGATTCCTCTCTCTCTCCTCCGGACTCATCCTCCTCTTATTAAAATCTGCTTAATTGTTTTAGTGTCCGCTCTCTTTGTCACATCTCTCTCTCTCTCTCCCTCACGCACACAATTCTCCAGGCTGAGCAAGTCAAATACTTACTTCGGTGTAAGATTATGGACGGAGGTGGCGAAGGTGGTGGTGCAGCGTACAACCCACGCACGGTGGAGGAGGTTTTCAGGGATTTTAAGGGTCGTAGGAATGGCATGATTAAGGCTTTAACCACTGGTAATATATTTGGTTTCTATCAACACTCTTGCTCTTCTCTTCTTCCATTGTCAGTTAAAAATCTCAACTTTTTTATTTGCTTTTCTCTCGCAGATGTTCAGGAGTTTTACCGACTTTGCGATCCAGGTGAGTGTTAGTTACCTTCAGAGATTTGTTTGTGGGATTGACGAAAGTCATTGTTTTTTGTGTGTGTTTGTTTGAATTGTCTTTGTTGTGGCTCTGTTTTGAGCATGATGCATTAAGGGTTTTGATAGTTTCTCTGAATTATGAGCAATAGAGAAGTGAAGTGTTGATTTTTGTTTGTGGGATTGGTCTCCTATGAGGAAAGTCTTTGTCTTTTTTGTTTGAGTTGTCTTCGTTGTGGCTCTGTTTCGAGCTGAGTGTTGAATGATGCATTAGGGGTTTGATAGTTTCTCTGTTTCTCTGAGTTCTGCTTGAAAGCGGAGTAAAGTTTTGATTTTTGAATACTGGTTTCAAAAATAATGTTTTTTTTTTGTGTGAATTCTCGTTTGGTTTTAGCATTGTGGTTTTGATGGCACGAGAATGTGAGTTGTTTGAATAGTGTAGATACAGGGGAGAGATAGCAGATTTGGGGGTTTGGGAGACTTGAAACTTGAAAGTGCTATTTGTTCTTCTTTCTGGTCATTGTTTTTCCATTTTAATGGATGATTTAAAGTCAACAAGTAAACAGTTGTTGGTTCTGTTCCTCACCGTTTAGAGTCTCACAGTACTACACATGGTTGTTTGTTTATTGAAAACTTATGAACAAACAATGAACCAGTTCCTATTATTCCTCATTTTTCCTCTTGTGATTGTAGAAAAGGAGAACCTGTGCCTTTATGGGCACCCGAATGAGCACTGGGAGGTGAATCTACCAGCTGAAGAGGTTCCTCCGGAGCTCCCGGAGCCAGTCTTGGGTATCAACTTTGCCCGAGACGGGATGATGGAAAAGGATTGGTTGTCCCTTGTTGCTGTCCACAGTGATGCATGGCTCCTTGCAGTTGCTTTCTTTTTTGGAGCCAGGTTTGGATTTGACAAAGCTGATAGGTATGCGTCTTCTTGCGGCTATCTATTTCTGTTTTTAGTCTTGCAGCTCAATGTGATTGATGTTCTTCCACCTTTTTTGTTGCAGGAAACGGCTTTTCAATATGATGAATGACCTCCCATCAATATTTGAGGTTGTGGCTGGCACCGCAAAGAAACAATCAAAGGAGAAGTCCTCTGTTTCCAACAACAGCAGCAACAGATCCAAGTCAAACTCCAAGGTAACAAGCTTTGCTTTTTTTCTGGCATAAAGTTGAGTGTTATTTATGTGCACTGTTCTTTTGTCCAACTTACTAAATCCCTTTGGCCCTTTTCAAATTACAGAGAGGGTCAGAACCTAAGTCCAAGTACTCAAAGCCAGAGCTCAAAGATGAAGAGGAAGAGGAAGGTGTGGAAGAGGATGAGGATGATGATGATGAGCAAGGGGAAACACAATGTGGGGCATGTGGTGAGAGCTATGCCGCCGATGAGTTCTGGATCTGCTGTGACCTCTGTGAGAACTGGTTCCATGGGAAGTGTGTGAAGATAACACCAGCCAGGGCTGAGCACATCAAGCAGTACAAGTGCCCATCTTGCAGCAACAAGAGAGCTCGATCCTAAAAAACTCAATTGTTTATTACCGCCTCTGTCTATTTGCTTTGCATATGATGAACAAGCCCTAACTGTTTGGTTAGATCAGATTTGTTGGTTTAAGACTTCATGTGATTTGGTTTATCTTTAGGCGCTAGTTAGCCTCTTTGTTCAGGGTTTGATCCTTGGTTCTGTTTTATGTTTGTTTATTTAGAGAGGAAAACATTTTTAAAATCCATTTGCCATTACGTTTCTTCATTCCAACACAAGAAACACAGAAACTGAGACTATGAATGGTTTAAATCATATATCATCTCTGCTTCTTTGTAGACAGACGCTTCAAGAACTCGTAGGTTGTGATCATAGTTGTCGCAGACATTGACATTGAGACCCACCTTGGTCCTAACCCTCTGTAACAAGCCCCAAACCCTCCTTCCCTCATCAAGCTCTTCACCGTCTGCATCACTGTCATTGCCCGTCTCCTCCCGTTCTCTTCAGCGTCTAAAACCTGCAACCTCGTCTTGATTGTGTCTACAGGCATAGTTATCAAAGCTGAGCAACCGCTAGCTGTGGCTGCACTCAGCGCTTGAACCGCCACTGAGCCACGAGCATCTTCCTTACGGCCACCTGGGCCTGTGAACCGAGACCAAATCTTTTTCTGAGACAAGGAATAAGACGCCCACCATACAGCGTTTGAAGGTGCGTAGGTCAAGAGGGAGAGACCAAACCCTCTGTAGAACCCTCTTGGTCCATCTGTGTAAAGAATCTTTCTAAAAGCATCCAACCCGTTAGTGTACCTACAAGAACTGATCACTCCAGGGACATGCTTACTCATTGACAGGTCTCCTTGAACCATAAGCCGTTGACTCACGACATCAATCGGGGTCCAGACGACCTGAGCAGCCACCGCCGAGGTCAAACCGGCTGCACCATTGGAAACAGCCATAGACGTTGTATCAGACAAACCTAACCTAACAGTTGCTTGACCTACACTACTCTTGGTGATCTCTAGAGCTGTCATGTAGAGCGCACGAGCCGGGATGGTTCCAAGCAGAGATGTCCCAAAGCCCTTGTAGAAACCTTTAAGACCCTCGAGTCTAGCGATGGCCAGAGAGATTTTGGCGCAGGAGACATGCGTCGGTGAGACTTGCTGCCTTGTCTTGAGGACTACGATAGGGTAAAGAGCGGTGGATACGCCGGAGAAGAGAGCAGCACCGAGGAAGAAGAACCTTGACTTATCAAGCATTTGCCAGTCTACATCTTTGGACATGTGCACCTGAGAAGAAGTTGATCTTGCTCTCTTCTCTCCTCTCATCAAAGCACCTAAACTCATTTTCAACTTATCTTTTTTTTTTTTTTTTTAACTTCAGTTGTCAAGTGACCTCACTAAGAAAGAGATGTGTATTCTTTATGAGTGACCTTAAAACATGGAAACTCTGTTGGTTCACTAGTATTATGAAATATCTTGTGGAGAAGAGAGAGGAGTAGATATAAACCAGTCGAATGAGAAAGATCTCTGTGGATTTATTAGCTTATAAAACTGTGAACTCGATAGAGAATATATTTTATAAAAATAAAGTGAAAAAGGAGGAGCCAAAACGATGGGCCGTATTGGATAACACAAAGGTAGTGGCCTTTAACGGCTCAAAAGGGTGTGCGAGACACAGAGAGCGACATGGAGGATGGAGGATGACTGGACACGTGGTGAAGTGTTATTGGTTAAGGTTCTAGAAACTTGCCGCCTTTGGAGTTGCATTGGCTTCTGTTGGATCGTCCACATGTTTCATCATTCTATGGGTGTCGACATTTTTTTATGCATTATTATTTTTTCAGTCACATTTATTTTCTTTGTCGCCGTTTCCTGTGGGTTTCTCATTTAACTTTTCGAGAAATAATCATATTCTAATTTTATAAAAGAGAGATAAGTTACATCTCTGTGTCTTGGTTAACAAAGCGATGAAGAACACTTTCGTTGTCCTTAACCGGATCCCTCCTGAGTAAAATGTTCAGCTCCTGCAAGCCAAAGCCAATGTGATCAACTTGTTAGAAAAACCTTAAAGTCAACTCTCTTGTTGATATACTATCAAACAAAAACCTCCTTACTAATGGTTTCCATCGAGATTCACAATAAAATAATGTATTGTTATTGCATTAGAAAATACTATAGAATACGCACATAAGATTGTGGAGTGTGGACCATGGATAAATCTTTTCTTTAACCAAAACATGAGACAAGTATGTAACTCACAAGAGAGTGCATAGGCAAGAGCCTTCTTTTGGAAAACCTTAAGCTTGTGCAGTCTCATGGAGTCCTAGTTTCTTATTATCTACATGGAAACATGTTGTAAAGGTTCAGTCACTACGTAACATAACAAGACACACACAAAACCAGAATCAATTTAAACCTGCTGAATTAGAAGAAAGAAAATAGTCCAAACGATCCAAACGATCAGCTATAATTTTCCCTTTTCCAGTTTTGTTTCCTGGAGCTGAACAGGCATCAAGAACCTTCACAAAAGACGCAAAATTTAGCATGGTAACTAGTCTAAGATAAGAGTATCCAACAATCATCATGACAACCACCAAACTGAAAATGTGAAAAAATGTGCGTGAGAACTGTGGCCTACCTCCCAACCTGCGTCTGACTGTAGTGATGCTGTAACCACTGATCTTGCCTTTCCCTATCATTCCAAGGAATGAATATCAGCAAGATAAACTATATTTAAACATAATTTACAAAGATCATTCACCGTTTACCTACAGATATAAACGTTCAATCATATAACCAAATGATGAGCATGCAAATCTGTTCCAGGGTGCATCACCAACAAGTAAGTAACTGTCTCATCCTTCTGCACTTATTTTCATATAAAGATTAAAAAACGTGAAAAAATGAAATGTGGAAACAAAGAACAGACTGTGAACATCACAGAACGACCGTTCACACATGTTGTTACACCTATCCAAGATTATAACTTGACTAACTAAACTATAAATCTAGATATCACACATATGGACAAATCTTATAATATATATGTATAATAACTAAAAAAGAAATACATATGACCCCGCCTTAGACTGCATACTACGTAATAGGGTCTAACATGTAGAAAGTAGGAAAGATGGAGAATCTTTACCCAACAAAGTCTGCTTGACTTGAAAATTCAACAGTCTAGTCCATAAGAGTAAGTCTTTTATATCTTTTCATTTCATTTGAGCCAAGTATGTCTCCATCTCTTCAAAATGAATTGGTATTTTGATTCTCAGTGATGGTACTTTATGTACCGTAACTTATGCCTTAGTCCTTGGACGAGAAGACTTTTGAAAAGACTTGAAAGAAGACAAGGACAAAATAAATAAATAAATAAAAGAGTAGTCGTGGACCAAGACACAAGTCAACCACAGGTCTTTGTAAGACTTAAAACTGGTTTGAAGCATCTATCTTTTTATCTATCTGTACCTTCAACAAGTAAACGGTTCTACATATTATATATTTATACATTTACCTTGAAGCTTCCTTTCTAAGTAGTCTTCAAAACCGGGAAAAAGAAAGATTTATTTTGAAACATATAGGCACTACTCACATATGCTTTTGTATGCATAACTAGCTATGAATGATGCAGAGACAAACTTTGGGAGGAGTTTCAGCGATGATACTTACTCAGGTTTCGACCTTCCGGATCTGTACTTGTCAGATGAATGGATGGACAATGATCTTGTGTCTGCGGTTTCAGGGATGAATCATTCTTATGGTTATCAGACTAGTGATAATGCTCTTGCTGCTGCCTTCTTCTCAGGTTCCTCTAGCAGTTTCGATCATCAGAAATCTCCAAGTATCAACGCTTCTGTTGCCGCTGCTACACCCACCGCTTCTGCCGGTAAGTTTATCTTTCCTTCTGTGAAAAACCATACAAGAAAGGATCATCCTGAAGGAAAATGGAATCATGATTCAAAGATCTGTCAACATATATATATACACCCCTTTAAAACATGCGTCCTTGATGATTTCATAAAACCTTGTGTCAGAAAACTAGACCATGAGTTGGTTGGTTTCGAAGACAGTTTTGAAAAGCATAGACATATTAGGACTTAAACCAAAGAACTTTTAGGTGAATCAAAATGGTGTTTACAGGTCATCCTCTGCTGAATCTGTTTTTCTTCTTTCCTATTGACTTATGCAAGAAAAACAGATTAAGAAAGAGAAGAAGAAAGTAAAAGAGAGAGTTGCATTCAAGACACAGTCTGATGTAGAAGTGCTTGATGATGGGTTCAAGTGGAGAAAATATGGGAAGAAGATGGTGAAGAACAGCCCAAATCCCAGGTAGGGAACAACATTTTCATACTCCAACATTAAAGAAGCATACCAGATATGAGAAAACAAAAGCAAAAAATTTGGCATGCCTGTTAGAGTTGAGCTGCTTTTGTCAGACTGGGATCCACCCTTATGACCTGAAAATCAAATACACCAATAGTACCTCTTGCTAACTGTGATGATTTCCTGTAATTTTCAGAAACTACTATAAATGTTCAGCTGATGGCTGTCCTGTGAAGAAAAGGGTTGAACGAGATGGAGATGATCCGAGCTTTGTGATAACAACATATGAAGGCTTCCACAATCACTCAAGCACGAACTAGGGTTCTTAAGAAGTTTCTCAACTTATACTTACGAAGCCAATACACTTATGAATCTGTTCTAGAGACTAATTTTCAATGTTTATTGGACTTATACTGCTTCTCTTATACTCAATGTAAACTGATTAACAAATTTAGAAATTTTATGATATTCAGAGTCTGGAATACTTCTATGGCATCTTGTTTTGTTCCAAGTGAGGATCTCATATTATTCATAAATTAGCAATCTCGGAATATAAACTCAAGTATAAGCAGAAAATTACCAGACCAACTCCCAAACCACTGATGTACATGATTGCTTCTTACCAGCCTTGAACCTGCATAAAGCATAATGAAGAATTCATGCACAAGGAACTGAGAAAGCATCACATTTGATGATTTGAATCAATACTTGTAAGCGAGCCATTGCAAATAATTACAGAGCATACCCTGAATTTAGCCTTGATTTTCCTGGAGTCAGATTGAGACCAAGCTACATGTTTCTCCTATGACGTAGAGTCTCTGCGCATCACAGAGATTTCTAAAGGCAGTATTTACACTCAAGACGGGAAAATCATATATTTGACTCACAGAGAAAATATCATCAACTTTTATTAGAGAAGAAGCATCGATGCAAATGGAAGTATATTTACCAAAAAACATATTTCTCATACACATTAATATAAGTGATGACATCTGAATCTACTTCTTTCAACTAGAAAAAGGGGACTGCTGCTTTCACATCAAAATGACTTGCTCTTAAGCAGAGTGTGGAAACAATGTATAAGATAATATGCCGATGGAAATGCTACTGTCACAATCCTTTTGTTATTTCATCAGAAAATATCACATCTGAATTTCTTGTTAGTGGAACAAAGGCAGCAGAGCTACTCAAATCACCTTCTTGATTGTGCCTACTATCGATTGTTATACTCCACAATGTGTCCAAGTTCTTTCTGGTTGCCTGTGGGTTTGACACAATGATAGCCTTTGACTTCGACGCTTGACCATTGATGGTTTTACCAGTACCACTGGCAAGTAACCAGCGGGATCCAGACTCTTGTTGGGTTTTCGTACACCACGGATGGTCTACACCAGGCTCAGTTTTCAAACCCGCAAGACCAATGTCATTGATTCTCCACAAATGTGTATCGTTATCAAAGGATTCTTCTTGAGCCAAACTACACACAGGCGGATTTGAGGAAACCAAAGACCTTTCAACTTGGATCAGAGCAAGCATAGATGCACCAACAGGCTCATTACATCGAAGTGGATCTCTAAGCAACACTCGAAGAGCAAGTGTCAACTTGTTCCCGGAGGTAGTAACCTTTCCATTAGAAGTTTGATCGCCCGTGTCTGACTTTCCATGGTCAAGCCTTAACCACTCATCCAACGTTAACGATAAACTAATCAACTCTAAAGCCTCAGACTGATCCATGGGTTTTGGTGCAGTGACTGATGGTGGATCTTGGTCTGACATGCTGCATTGAATCTTTAATCCTTCGAACGAGAGAATTTCTATCCCATCAATAGCTAAGGAAGCAAGAGCGTCAAGAGGTACATAACCTGAACACATATTCGATCCAAAGCCCCCAAGTTTTTCTTTTAAGAGAAACGAATCCAGCTGTCCTGATGGTTTCTTAACCAAGGCAACTTTACTCTTGTCAGATGATGTGTCCTCGATAACTTCATGTAATGTCTTCCCCATTATATCTTCCAAAGGCATCAATGCATTAATTTCAGAGCAAAGCCCTTCGATTCCAGAAGCTGCCAAACTTTGAAGTATTTCAAGAACATCAGAACCTAATTGTGGTACTAACACCACAGGAACCGAAACTTGCATGATCAGACGTGATGCATCCTTACATTTTCTGAACAGTAGCGGACTCATGGACCGGATACACCCTCCTCCTTTCGTCCAAACAAAAGGACCAATATTATCTCCAAGTGACGGCAAATCTAGTTCCTGGTCAACTGGAAGCTCTATTGGACTTCCAAACCCATCAGAGCAAACACAGAGGGAGTTATCATCTAAATCCCACTCTCGCATTAAAGTTTCAGTTTCCAAGTCTTCAAGTAGCTTGGCATTCCTTCTGCTTATTAACAGCTGAGATTTTCCCTCACGCTTGGTTTCACCCAAAGAGCTTGAGGAGAACGAGAAATCATTCGGTTCCTCATCAATATCAGACATATATTCTGCTCCCCCACCTAAATCTAAGAGACAGTTTCCAGAAGCCAGAGCCTCCTTCTCAAACTCTTGAAGCAGATATTCACGAGGAGATGTAGGTTCACCATCTGAGGTGTAAACATAAGAACATTCCTCAAGTTCAAGCATGTTCAGAAAATCATTAGCTACAGATTCAGTAATGTCATCCAAGCTTCGTGACTTCGTCAATACTTTTGCAGCTTTGTAACTAGATTTAGCTTCCAAGAAATTTTCTTTCTCAGTAGAATCATCGACGGCTGATGATGGTTCAGTCTCAAATGAGTCAGAACTCACATGGCTACTGAAAGCAACCTTGGGGCCTCCAGTTTTTAGCTCAGGCAATGGTAACTGATCAACAGAACAGGTTTCCTCCACAAAAGCTTCATCTTCATCTTTAAGTAACTCATAGACATCAATAACTTCAATTTCTGAGGACTCCTTTGAATCAGTTCTTTCTTCCAGCCTCGATCTTTCTTGATGTACCTCTACTCCTTTTCCAGTGTTGTCAGAGTCATCTGCTTGCTTATCAGTCTCCACACCTTGCTCTATCTTAGTTCCTGCTGATCCTTCTGGGTTTTGTTCGCCAAGTTTTTCATAGAGAAAATCTATTGACTGAGAAAGATCCAGACTCAGATTCGGCGAGAGTTGATGGGAGAACTTCCCATCATCAAGCGGTGAAGATCTACGCTCCATACTTGGAACACTACCAACACGCTTCAGCATCACATTGCCACTAGCAGTTGAATCACAGACCGAGCTGGTGACAACCGAGTAATCAAAACCAAGATTCAACACAGCAGAATCCGCCACACCAGATAGCTTGAAGCTCGTGTCCCACTTCCTCGTGCTTCTTCTCGCACCTTCCATCTCCTCCAGAGACAAAGGCAAGATCCTGGCGAGATCAACCCAGTGCTTCCCTAGAACAAGCCAGGGAGCATCGACAGGAGAGGCAGAGACCAAGAAAAGCTTCTGATCATATTTTGCAGAACGATGTGGCCCATGTTTGCTACCGTACACTGAACATCTGTGCATCAACGTCTCTTCAAACTCGGCGGTTCCTTGCGAAACGTTGGAAGGTTGAGTGGACATGACTTCGTCTTTCCTCTTCCACTGCACAACTAGTTTAGTACCATCCAAATTCGAAGGCAGGCCTTCAATGGAGTGAACGTGGAGATGAAAACAAACGTCAAACCTACGCTGACCCAAATGAGCTATAGCTTTCAAGGGCTTCTTCCAGTCCCATGCTACTGACGATTTCTTCTTCTTATTTGGCAATAACAACCCACTCTCTGTGGCAACAGATCTAGATCGGGCAGGAGGCAAAGAAAGCAGTGGCCTTTGAGGTGCGTTGTTGTTCAAGTAAAGAGCTTTGCTTACCTCCTTAATGTCCCTCAACAGCTGCCCATTGTCTCTATCATTAGAGGACATTGCTTAACACTCTTTGATCAAGTCATATACTCTAGCAAAACGCTGAAAAAGTCGATTAAAAAAAAAACAAATTTAGAATTAAAGTTAGTAACTTTGAATGAAACAATCATTTCTCTAGTAACCACAAGTCTACGAATCATAGAAAGATGAAAACTTGTAATCTGAATGAATGAGAACAGAACCATTACAGATTCAAACAGAAAGAGCATAAAGATACTTGCTTTTTTGTGCTACTATTAGAAGCAAAGAATCTAACTCAGAAGCAGACAAAGCTCTCGTTGTTCTTACCGGTTTCCAAGGAATTTGAAAACGAAACAATCAGAGAGATCTTGTCGGAAATTTTCAAAAAATAGAAAATCGTGTTCACGGGAAAAGCGTGAGCAAATTTAATGCTTGATTTCGCTGGTAGGGCTTGTTCGTCTGATTTTTAGTGGGTCCAAATAGAGAGAGTGTGTTGTTGTTGCAGTGACGTAACGATGGAGGAAGATAGGAGATGAATCAAGGCATGGAGCTAAGCTAAGGCGAGACAACTGGTGTGTTGTTTCTCTGTTCTGCGTTCCCTCATAAACGGCATGCATTTTATATTCTACAGTTCAGTGACAGCACGCAATTGCTACTATCAAGGAACCCCTTATTTTCAGAATATCATGTTTTAATGAATCGATCTGGAATTTAATTAAGAACGAATCAAGTTGAAATCATTGATAAGTAAAAACAAATTAGCAATAAAATGAATTAAATTAAATAAATTTTAATTCTGTAATCAGTTACATATATCAAAATAAGCATATGCCTATAATGATGTAACAAATATATTTTGTGAGAATACATGTTGAAAATACAAAAAAAGCCTCGTATAAGCTATCATATATTTATAGATTATGTAAATTATTATACATGTTGAAAATACAAATGTCCGTTTCATATTAGCAAATTTCTCTTATAAATTTATTTCGATGATATTTTGAAAAATCTTGATTTTGCTTGCAGAAGTGGCAATCTCTCCTTTATACAACAGTCAACAGTATGTTATATGTTCCCTTTTTAAAACATGCTTAGAACATTTGTTTGAAAAAACTAAAGTCGAAGCTCACGTGATCAAAACGTTAGAGCAATAACAATACGTATCTAAACAATTTTTTTTGTTTTTTATTAATAGTAATATTAATATTTATATTTATATTAATCCGTCCCAAAAAGTTTAGTGGTTTACAATAGATTTAACCGGATGAAAAATAGACATAAACTAGAAATAACTGGCTACATCTGGTTTAGAAGAAAACCCTATAAATTAAAAGCTTTGGAGCGACTGTCCTCGAGCCGCCACTGCAACTCCGTCCTGAGCATCTCCTGACCGCCAGCAACGACATGTGGTGCTCATATGCATCCCTGCTCGACGGCAATCTCATAAGACGTCGAGGAACTCAGTCCAAAGAAGTCATTTGGTGATATAGGCAAGGTTGGTGGTGACATCCCTTATGATTTTATCAATACTACAAACTATATGCGTATGATTTTACATTTGGTATAACTAAAATTATTTCTCTTTTTTTTTGGTCAAATACTAAAACTATTTGGATACTACAAATTAATGCATAAACCAATTTCTATAATCTAAGCACAAAAATGTAAAATATAATAGATATTTGTCATCACAAGTTCATCCCAAACAAAGCGAGAATATCTACCTAGTTTTATAGTATTTTGAGAAATTGGTCCTAATTTAATATATATTGTGATATTTAAAATATTCATTTTTTGATTTGTATAGATCTCAAAAATCTCATGACTGGCTTTATCCCTATCAAGGATTGTGCGCGGAAACATGATGCCGTTTAAGGAAAAAGAGCAGTTTCAACAAGTAGAGTTTCTTTGGCTCAAGATTAATTAACGCTCAATTAGTTTAGTCTAATGATTTGTATACTCTCATTTTACAGGTTGAGATTCTAAGTAGCATAGGGCATCCCCACATGGTCTTTCTCCTTGGTGCGTGTCCAATATATATGTTTGGTTTATGAGTTTATGGAAAACGGGAGCTTAGAGAATATAGACTCTTTTGGACAAGAAAAACTCAACCGCTTTCGTGGAGGAAACGTTTCGGAATAGCGGCAGAGATTGCTACTGTCTTATCATTCCTTCATCAAGCTAAACCAGAACCTCCGGTTCACCGCGACCTCAAACCGGCCAATATACTCTTAGACAAAAAAACTATGTGAGCAAGCAAGAGCAACGACGTTGGTTTTAGCCCAACGTTGATCACGCAATACCACCTGACATCTGCAGCAGGAACATTCAGTTACATAGACATCTACAGCTCACCACGTTTCAGCAATAAGTAGAGTCAGTTTAAAATGAATGCTTGATCCAGCCGTGACTGAATTGGCCTCTACAAGAGACTCAATCTTTTGCGACATATGGTTTGAAATATTTATTCACAAAACATGAAGTATTAAATGTCGTATACAATCATATAATACTCTGCCTCAAGTTCCAACCGAGTCTCTCTCGTATTCCTGGTAACGTTTTTCTTTTTATTTTCCAACTTGCCAAGATCATGTTGATGTTGAAGTTATTTTCAAGTGGAGGCAGGTATAAGATATTGGAGTCAATAGTGTGAGTGAGATAATGAACCCCTAAACCATATATAATTTAAGAAACAAGCTTATATACTAATTTTGATCATGATATATATACATATATATATAAATATACTAATTGTTTATTAATATCTTTTATTTGTTTTCTGCTTGTAAATATTTGGCTCCTACGTATGGATAGATAACGCTTTGTTTGTCGTATACAATACACGATATCTTTTAATTTTCCTTGAATATAATATTATTCCCGTAAAATAATTTATAGGTCCACCATTGCGACTAATAGTATTTGGCGGAGTCCTAGATGCTGTCGCTTTGCTTGATGGGAAAACAGAAGAGACATGTTGAAAAGTACAGAGAGAATAGATTGAGACGATAGAGAAAATGATTTGGTAGAATTTAGGGTTTTTGAGAACCTGAAGAGAAGAAAAATCAACTTTAAATTCATAAACACTGCAAAATAAAAAATAAAAAGCATCAGAAAAAGAAGGAAGCCAGGATTGGGAACGATATAGCTAATCTCTCAAATGTAGATTAACTGTCTCAGCAACTTTATATTGTTTTACTAATTGTTTAGATAATTTTCAACCTGCATGATAGTCGACTATATTTGAAAAAATCTACCAAATCAAATGCCCCCATGTCGCTGCGTTAGGTGTGATGAGACATGTTCTTTGTCCACGTTTTAGTCGTAGTTAAAGCTTGAATATAATTCATACTTTCTGCGAATTAAGATTTGCTGAGTATACTAATTGATGTTTCTGAATACGCTAATCATATTGACAACATCTACATGATGATGCATACTAATTGATATTAGTGAATATACTAATTCATGTTTGTAAAATAAAGAATGGATTAAATCTAAAAAGTCAAGATTAAAATGAAAATATATACACAGCTATTAGAATATTTGTAATGGTGAGAGACGGAGAGAGAGAGAAAGAAGGCGGTGACAGATAGAGAGTGAGCACACATAGCTTCAAGCATGAGATCTTCAAATATGCAAGAAAGCCACTATGTGTGCTCACTCTCTTCTGTCACCATCAATTCCTCAGCACTCAAACCATCCGTATATATATGTTTCATGAATCTGTGCTCCAACTACAAACTCTAGTCATTCATGGAACTTCAAACTCAATGACTATATACACAAATAAATTCAAACGTTGATGTTTCATTAAGGAGGAACATCGCTCTATACATTTTAAAGATATGTATTTGTTTATCAGCGAATCTACAAAGAAATGGAGTCAGGTTGTGGATTAGAATTATAGCAAAAAGGGAGATATATTTTAACAAAAAAAGAAAAAATCAAAAGAGAGAGATTTTTTTTTTTAAAACTTAGATAGATAGAGAGAGAGATTTTGATATTCTAATAATTGATAGTTGAGAAAATCAACATGATGATGGCATAATAATGATTTTTTGATATACTAATTCATGTTTTTGAAACCAAAAAAAAAAGTGGAGAAAAATCTAAAACATCAAAACAGAAGTAAACATGGTGAGAGATGTGAGCGAAAAGAACAAGGTGACAGATAGATAGTGAGCACACATAGCTTCAAGCATGAAACCTTCAAATATGCAAGAAAGCCACCATGTGTGCTCACTCTCTTCTGTCACCATCAATTTCTCGTCACTCAAACCATCCCTGTGTATATGTTTCACGCATCTATGATCCAACCAAAAACCCTAGCCCTTGTAAGCCACTTCAAACTCAATGAATAAATAAACATAATTATATATATATATATATATTGATATTCCAGTAGGGATGAACATCGCTCTAATTACTCCTGTAGGCGTATGTATTTCTTTTATCTTTGGCTGTGGGAAGGAATGGAGCCCTGTTGTGGCTTTATATAGCCAAAAAGGGAGAGAGATCTAGAGAGATCTTAACAGAGAAGATAACCAATTTTCTCTCTCTTCTCCAATTTTTAATCAATTATTTGATACAGATAATCAATAAGCAAAAATATATTAATGATATTAATGAAATAAGAAGAAAAGATGAATAAAATATAGAGTATATATATGATATATATGATAATTTCCATATAATTTCCATATAATTTGTATGGCCCCTTATTCTTTTCTTTTGGTCAAATGATAACCCTATTGATTGCTTCGTAACCGACGGAATGCAGTCAAAATTCAAAGATGATTAATATTCTGTTTCCATTTTTAACCACCTACGAAATTTTACTTATTAAATAATAAAATATTTATATATTTTCACTATTATATATATATATATATCTTTTATGTAATTTGGGGTGTTAGTGGGAATATGATTTACAAGAATTGTTAGAATTCTTAAAATCTAGTGTTATTGGTCATTAGATTCTCCATTCTTACTGGAATCAAGTGCTAGAGGATTTTATAATTCTACATAGAATCTATTGTTATTCAAAAAATTTGGATTTTAATGATTTCATAAATCTATTAAAATTAGTGTTACTGGAGATTATATTTTAAACAATTTAACACATTAAACAATATTTTGAGAATAATACTAATATTCCTTAGATTCTTAAAATCACTATAACAATTTATTTTCATGAATTTTTACAATACATAAAATTCTCTAGAACTCTTTCCAAATTTAACAAATTTCTCAATTTTTATAGTCAACAAATTCTATATAAATCTAACTCCCACTAAGACCATCTCCAATGGTTTACTCTATTTTTTTACTCTAAAATAGAGTGACTCTATAATAGAATTGGAGTTTGCTCCAATGGTACTCTATTTTAGAGTAAAAAATAGAGTGATAAACAAACAAAAAATAACTTATTCTATATTTGGAATAAACCTATTTTTCACTCTATTATAGAGTGAGAAATAGGGTACCATTGGAGTATTTTTACTCTAAACTCTATTTTAGAGTGAAAAATAGACTGGAATTGGAGATGCCCTAACATTCTCTACGTCATAAGTAGAGATAATAATTAGATATAAATATAATCGTTGCCTTCTCTTTTTTCTTTTTGGTCACCCACAGTCGTTGCATTCTCTAACTTATAAAAACTGACATGATTTATGAAAAATGTGAATAAAAATTTGATACAGAATTGCGTTTCTGGTCGTTTACTTTCCCAACTTAAATTTATTTAAGTTTGAATAATAGATAACTCTTTGATATTAAAAAAAAAAGATTTGCCGTTTAGTTTTCACCAAAACCAATGTCTTATTATTAAGCACAACATAGCTACCTCTTTTGCCGTGATTCATAAACATTTTTAAGTTTTAACTACAAATTATTTTTTAAAAAAAGTTTTAATCTAATATTATGAAAATATAAATAAAAATCAGTTATTTCTACAAATAGCTAATCCAATAAGTTTAGTTTTTTTTAAATCATATAATCAATTTTAAGTAGTTTTATAGATCCAATTGAATCATATATTTAACCCTCTTTTATGTAGAGGAATACCCAAGAATAACAAAATAATAAAATAGATAAAATAATTCAAAATAATTAACTATTATATATATAATTAAATTAGTGCAAGCACGTCAAAGCAATTACTTTAGCTTATCAATCATTTTATGGTAAATAAATTTATATAATCACTTTTTCTAAATTTGGTATGGACATAAATAAATTTAAATGATATTAACATAAATATATAATATATTTTAAAAAGGATATCTATTAAATGAGATTTATTAATCAAATAATTTTATGATTATATGTATCTTTTATAACAAAAATTGTAAACTCGTGATAACAAATTTTTAATGTGGGATTTTAATAATTTTAATAATTAATAATCGTTCTTAAAAATTCATTGCAAATTAATAAATTAAAATTTTAAATTCTCAAGAATTGTTCAATGAAATTTTTGAAATTAAATATTTGTTATATAGTCTCTACTTTAATATATATATATATATATATGTTATTTTGAATATCTATTACGTGAGAATTTTTACTCATACGGTTTTACGATTATTTATATTTTTATAATAAAAATTTATAAATTCTTGATCTCAGTTTATTTTTACTGTAAGACTTTTAATAGTTTTAGTAATTTATAGTATTTTAAAAAATTAAAATTATAATATATACGAAAAATATAAATTTTTATTATATGATTAATATAATTGTTTATTTTATATTAATAATATATTCTAAACATAAATGATGAGGATACAGAAATTTTTATTAAATATTTATTATTTAAATCATTAATTGTCATATATCTATACTGTAGCCATATTAGTTAATTATGTAGCATTTGTTTAAGAAAATAGGAAAATATTAATTGTACATTATTGTACGATTACTTTAATAAAAACTATAATACTCCCTCTGTTTTTAAATGTAAGTAATTTTAGGAAAAAAGTTTGTTTCAAAATATAAGTTGTTTTTACTTCTCAATGCACCTTTTATACTTATTGAATTTTGTGTAACCAATAAAATAATTTATGTTTTTTTTATGTTTGGTCAAATTTACACATTAAATGTTACTTTTTGAAGATTCAAAAATTTCTTAATATTGATGCTTTTAACTGAAACTACTTATATTGAGAAACAGAAGGAGTATATATTTAATGGACCAATATATTACTCTAGAGATTTTGAGAAGCATTCTAATAACGACACGTGTCATAGCTTAAATATTATAATGCTTCTCTTCTAATATATAAATGATTTTTTTTATTACAAAATATCGTATAAGAATTAAAATGACCAAAATATATTTTACTAAAGAGATAACTGACAATAATGCTCTTACTTTATAGGTACGAAAATATATTTTAATAAATACTTTTACCAAATTTATAAACTTTTATTTTGAAAAAAGTAATTTTGATTATAAATGTATTATTTTATGTTTATCCATTTTCTATAACTTTAACCAATAAATTTTAGTAAATACAAATAATTTCTCTAAAATTATAGTTTATTATTATTATATAACTCAAATCCATAATGTATTATTATTATTTAATAAAAATTTACTGAAAATGTAAATAAATGAATTTTCTTAAAAAAATCTAAAATCTAATTTTGAACTAGAAATAATATAATATAATTATAACTCTTTAGAGCATTGACATGTGTGCCAGTATACATGTGTGTGACAGTGGTAAGTCGTCGTTGCAATCACAATTCACGAGTAGAAAACTAAAACATGCATGATATAAAAAATAAAAGTAATTAATAAAAACAATTTTCATGAAGACCTGCGTTTTGCGTTTTTGGTGCAACACTTTACGTTTACACCATAAGAGCATTTCCAATGTAAAACTTCATATTTCCTCTAAAATAAAGTAAAAGAGAAAATAGAGTAAAATTGCTCAAACTCAACTCCATATTTCACTCCATAATAGAATGATGAACAAACAAAAATTTTTACTTCATTTATGGAGTAAATTCTACTCCCTCTGTTTCTAAAAGATCCATATTTTAGATTTTTCCCACTTATTAAGAAAAAACATCAAATTTTATTTACTATTACATTGTTTTTCTTAATTAACAATTTCCCATAACTTTGAACCAATAAGATTTTAGTAAATACAATAATATTTTTGGAAATGTACAATTTTTCATTAATTAATGTATTGAAAATGTAAAAAATGTATCTTTTTGAAACAAAAGTTTTTTCTAAAATATGGATCTTTTAGAAACAGAGGAAGTATTATGGAGTGAGATATGAAATTGGGTTAAGGCATTTCTTATTCAGTACTCCATTTTATTCCGGAGTAAAATATAGAGTGGGGCTGGAGATGTCCTAAAGAAAAGTAATTGGAAATTTACGATGAATTCTAACATACTAATTTATGATATCAATTCATCACCCATTATATTAAAGGAAAAATGTAGTTTGTTGAACAAGTATCTCTTGTCATTAGTGTGTTTACAAAAGTTGATAGCAACGAAAAAAAGAAGTTAAACACTTGCATTAGTAACAGTCTCTTCCAAAAGAAAAGTCCCAATAAACAAACTCTTTTACGCCTTCTAATAATAAAGACAGACAAGTCATGGCATATTAGGCGTGGGACTTATTATCCAGGATTCGGATTCGATCCGAGATGCGCTTCAAAAACAGGATATCCGGGACGCCCGGATCCGAGTTTGGGATAGTAAAATCAAAGATCCGTCAAAACCAAATCTGAATCCGGATATCTTAATTTTTAGGTCCGGATATTCGGATCCGTACTTTAAAAAAAAAATATATATATATATATTTTTTAATTTTATTAATAATTATATTTGATATATTAATATTTATTCATAAAATTAGTTTTATAATACTATATTTTATTTTTTAAATATTATATTCATATTTATATTTATAATCTTGTATAAATATTTAATTATTTATATTTTAGAATTTTAATATTTTTAAAAATATTATTTTTTATTTTATTAATTATTTTTACGAATCCAGATTCGGATATCCGCGGATAGTATGATAACTAGACGGATATCCGGAATCCGTATATCCAAAAGCGCCTAATCCGGATCCGGATACTAAATCCACGGATCCGACGAATCCAAATCCAGATTCGAATACCCCAAATTTTCCAAATATCCGGATCCGTCCCACCCCTATCACATTTCTTCTTAATTTTTGATCTCTATGAACAAAGCTGAATCTTTCATTAGATAAAAAGTGTGATTTGACTTTTACTTTAGTATATATACAAAAAATAGTACTGACAAACGATACCCTAAAATATATTAAAATATAACATATTTCCGAATTTGGAATCACGCATATGTTTGTGCTTTCATGACATCTTTCCCTTCTGAGCAAGCACCTATGCTTTTTTTTTCATGCTTATCATCTTTAAAATATATTTTTGGGAATGTGCATAATTGTTTTGAACATTACATCAAAAAAAAAAACATTACTTCTGCAGGCGACTATCAAGATTTTATCCTATAACCTCCAGGGCTCCAGGGAACTATGTTCATAAAAATAAAACCTCCGTGGAACTGCTTCAAAGACATCAATCTTCTTTTGTCACGAGATCCTTTAATTAATATTCATGCACACGTTTTGGCAAATGAACTACCTCACACAATTTCGTTATTCTCCAATTGTTTTCATTCACCGTCTTGGTTATCTTTTATGTTTGTATCAAGATAAACAATTTTTTTTTTGTTCAAAAAATAATTTTTTTTATACGCTCGTTTTCAGTTAATATATGTAAGCTGATTGAGTAGTGGAGGAATATGGGTGACCACACATCCATATTAATCTTGTGATGGCTATCACCTTATCTTTCCACTTTCGGCAGGAAAGCATGTGGAAAATGCCCAGCCAGTCACGTGTCGAAATGGGGTTTGTTAGTCGTCCAGCCCTACATTGATCCAATTATGGGGATATGCTGTTTGCTTTCCAGAACCTTATCTTCCACCGGGTTCGTGTTCATACTACATTTCCTCACTTCCCATGCAATTTCTTATTTTCTTCAACTTGCATTTTGTTCCGTCTATATCTTATTATATAATTTCAAATTTAGAAAAATACCAAATGGTAGTTTATTCTTCTTCTTTTTACATCTACCAAACGAGATAGCAGAACCGGTACTTCGCCAACGGGTTTTTCTCTCGTACGTGACCGCAAGTTGCTGTGTATATTAGGCATTGTGTGTTGCCGTTTAGTTTTAAGTTGTTTGTGCCTTTTCTTTGGGCCTGTTTGTAATCTCAGACTTTGGAATAAAACATTAGTTGAAAAAAAAAGATAGCACAACTGGTTCGGACACAGACGATATATTAAATATCTTTTTCCCGAGAGAAAATAATGGTTTAACAACTGAGATATGATTAATGATCTTAAGTATATATATGTTTTTGAAAAGAATATCTTGAAAATATATGAAAACACTTTGCAAGAGAAATACTAATGTAACCGGAACCGTTGGCTCTACCGGTAAAATGTTATGTCGTAAGAGTACGTGTGTCAGATTCGGTTATTAGTAGCAGCATGAATTGGTTTTTTCGTTTTTGGCCCAAAAAATGATAAACTTCGTCACTCCGGTCCAGAACTTCTTACAAAAAAAAAATTCATGTATTAAGAAGAGAGAGAGAGGTTTCCTTTGGGTGTTGTTACTGCTTGGTGTCGTCTGAACTAGTTTCCGATGGAATCTGATGTTAACTTAGTTTGGTGACGTCAACTCTGTATGGTGGAGTTAGTCATTGTGTGGAGCTCGTGGTGAACGTGTGGTGTGTTGGAAATGACGTGCTTATAGTGTCACTTGTGTGCATTGGGTGCTGACGTACTTGGTGAAATACTTCTAAAATTTAGAAGATTGAAACCTAGACTTAGAGAGAGTTTAGCACAAGAAGTTTCATTGGTGGTCTATGAAGATTGCAGCTGTATAAGACATTGTGCTCCAGTGCGTCGGATGGTGATCTATGCATGTGTACTTGATTCCTATCTTTGTAGATTGCTTACTTAGAAAAGAGTGGTAGACACTAGTGTATGTGTTTTACCATATAGCAACTATAGGTTGCTCATTATTCTAAGTCAATGAAATCTGGACGAAGCCTCGGAGATGTAAGAAACGAACCTAATTAACAAATTTGATGTATCTTTACTTTCTGCACTTAGTTTTTGTCGCCTCACCTGCACTAACAGATGCAAACTATACGATGACACATTAGTGTATCTATCAACTTGGGTTTGCTTATACTAACTAGTAACATCCTCTATTTCGAATTGCCTTGTTGGTGCTTCACTAATGATGTTTACTATGTGGAAGCTACAACAGTATACATATTCTCTAGGTATTCAGACGCTTTTAGGTTCAGTGGATGTATGGTACCCATATTACTGGTCCAAAAGGAATGAGATTTTAGGAGACCCTAGTGGCCAAACTCATGTGACTTCCTTCGTTTCTATACTTCTACATCTGAAAAGCGAGCTTGCTTGTATAAAAAGGCTGGTCCTAGGATACACTTTTTGCCTCTCTTCCTCTCGTTTCTGCTTACACCATATTTGTCTTTCAAATAAGGGAAGAGTTTCAACTATGATATACACTTTTGAGTTCTTGTTATTTCCAGTTTTTTTTTAAATGAGTTACTGGTTTTTATGAGGAATGTAATGGCATGGAAAAATGTAGTGAAATGGTTTCATTATCATTGAACTCTAAAAGAAAAAAAAGAAGTTTTTTTGGAAAGTAAATTGAATCGTAAATATCCTGATTTTTGAGAGTTATAGTGGTGCATATGAAAAATTAAAAGAATGGTTTTGACTGAATGATACAGTTAAAATGCATTTGGCATTTTAGTAACCTATTTGTGAAGAATTTCACAATAAAGCTTGTCATCATGCTCAAATTTTATAGTTTGTGAAATCTACAACACTTTTTGGAAGTTATTGGTTTGCTTGTTTATGAATGTTAATTAAAAAAAAATTGTCCATTGAGCTGTCCATGTTCAGATGAGTTTATCTAATTGAACAAAAAAAATTCTGCTCATGAATGATCTAAGTTATAAAAAAACCAAGGTTCAAATAGTTTACACACATGGCTCAAGAAAAAACAAAAAAGAAAATATTTTTGGTAGAAAACTAAATTTTGTGATTTTACAAAAAAAATAATTTTACATCTTAGCAAAACATATGATTTGGTGGTTTGACGAAAAATTTAATAGATTTATGGTTTTGCTGAAAAAAATATAATTTTGCACTTTGACAGAAAAATATAATTTCATGGTTTTATTAGAAAAAAGTGATTTACAAATTTGGCGGATCACGAGAATTTTATAACATCATAATCTAGATTACAAAAATGAGAATGACTGATGCCATAGCGTTTTGAGGTAGGAATGCCAAATTTTATCGTGGATGTCGCAAATGGTTATATAGTTTTGTGGCTGATCGTCATGGATACTTTTTTTTTGGGATAAATTTAATGTTTTCTTGATTGCATTTTTACAACTAAGGAGTATAAGTAAGCTATCTCTAATTAGGGTGAAACTGAGATTAACTAGACGAGGATTGTCAAAGTAACTTAGAAAAGGATCAAATGCAAAACTAATCCACTTTTACTGCACACGAAATAAATGGTAAAAGAAAATATGAATTAGTATCTCTTTTCCAAATTTCTCTCATATGTTTGGTCTTTTGTGTAATTTTAAAAGTATGAGCTAAATATCAGAATAAATTAAGCTTAGAGGACTTAAAGTACAATTGTAAACGAGTTTTCGAAGAGCATCGAAGGAAGGAAGGGTTTTATAGTTGTTTTGATATTTTCTCCTCCTCCGCCTCCTTTCCGGCGACGGTAGCTTTTTCTGTCTTTAAGCAGATTCGTTACTTCTTGGCCGGCTCATTGCCATCGTTGGTTAGTCCTTCTTTCCCGTGAACTTGCTCTCTCTCTCTCTCTGTTTCGAGTTTTCTTGTTTGGCTATATATCCTCTTGAGACCAAACAAGATTCCGACAAGTTTATAGTAACCTGTTTGTGTTTCCCATATTGCCCCAATCAGGAGGTTTTACATCTGAGGGTAAATATATTAGATTTGACATGGTTTAGACCAATCAAAGTTTGGTTTTTCTTTTAGAACATCGATTCAATTCCGGCGAGTTAGTTATGTGTTTGTGTGCTGTTTCCGCCGGGAAAAATTTTTTACTTTTGTAGATGGGTTGATTGATAACCACCTCTTTGTTACTGATTCTGAGCTATGTTTTTCTGTATTCATTTTACATTTTGCTCAATTAATATTAAGGCGAAAACTAACAGTCTTATGTTACATGGTCAGTTGTTAGACATTGTCATTGGTGTTAGATTACATGATCTGTTGTTTTTTTTTTTTTTTAATCTTATGTAGATCTGTGTTGGTATTGTTGAAACAAGAAACTTAGGATGGATTGTGAGGGAGACGTTGGTAAGGAATCTCTCGTTCTGATAAAACAAGGAGCTGAAGCTGTAAGTATCTCTGTGTGAATCGGTGTTCTCTTTTTGTTTCTTTGGCAAGTTTTAAGCCTTTACTTGTTTTGTTTAAGAGGGTGTTTGAGTCTACATTTGTGGGGAGAAGATCTATCGTGAAAGAGCGATTCTCGAAGAAGTATAGACATCCGATTCTGGATGTGAAACTCACACTCAAACGATTGAATGCTGTTTGTTTCTTTCTTCTTCTTCATTACCTTTTTTCCTTTTGTTTAAACCTTGAAAGAAAAGTTAGAAGTGAATCAACTGTTCTATGGGCTGTTATGTAGGAGGCTAGGTGTATGACGAAAGCAAGAAAGCTCGGGGTCTGCACTCCAGTCCTCTATGCGGTGGATCCTCTGCTTCATTCCCTGACACTTGAGTACATCGAGGGCGTCTCTGTCAAAGACATTTTTCTAGAGTTTGGCGCCAATGGGATTGTCGAGGAACGGTTGGATGATATCGCTGCTCAGATTGGGGAGGCCATCGCTAAGCTCCATGACGGTGGCTTGTCTCACGGTGACTTGACCACATCGAACATGTTAGTCAGAAGCGGAACAAATCAGCTGGTACTAATTGATTTCGGGTTGAGTTTCACGTCGACCTTGCCGGAAGACAAAGCTGTTGATCTATATGTACTTGAAAGAGCATTGCTCTCCATGCATTCTTCATGCGGAAATGTGGTAAGAGTGATGATGCAGACCATAACACTACTTGACTACTTTTTGCTTGGTTCGGTTTGTTGTTGTTGATGTCTCTAAATGGAGTATTATGTTGTGAAAATGTAGATGGATCGTATACTGACATCATATAGGAAGTCCTCAAAGCAATGGTCAGCCACGTTTAACAAGCTCGCGCAAGGTTCTACTTCTATCAAACCCTCTTTAAAGTTCCCTCTTAAAAAACCAACTCTGTTTTCAAATCTTAAAGTTTTTTTTTTCTTTTGGTTATGTAGTGAGGCAACGAGGAAGAAAGCGTACTATGATTGGATGAGCCAAAGATCTCCAGTAACTTGTTGCTACACCCCAAAACTTGCTATTTGGTCCAATAGAGGTAGGAAGATTATGCCTTTGAATGTTTTAGCACATGTACACTGCCTCTGTTTTAGTATTTTATCACAATCCAAACAGACTATCATTGTTGTTTCTCAGCACTTTGTTTGACTCATTATATGACGTAGCTAGTTTTCTTTATTTTTGATTTGTTATATTACAAAGTAAGAAGACTTGAGATAGCAACTACATCATTAACCTTTAGGACGTTACTGTATTGATTGATTATCCCAACCAACATATGGCAAATATAGAATGTTTTAGCACCATTGTTTACAGAAATCGTTACAAATACTTTCTGTTTGAGAGAATAACGACATTGTTCTCTAACGGATCACTTTTTTGTATATATTAGAAAGAGAAAAAAAAACAAGAAATAATCTTCAAAGGTTCGGAATGGAAAACAAGTTGTTTCATGGAACCCTACTATGTCTAAGCCTTGTGATACAAGTCACCAGCAGCGACGACCACAACCCTTTGATAAACCATTACGCTGACTACGAATCCATTCATCCCAGCGAATACTACAGCTCCGATTTCGAACTCAAAGACGGAACCAACGTGGTCTTCGAAGCTATCAACGAACTAACAGGGATCAAGAAACCAAAAGCAGGGTTCGAGTGCAGCATTGGCAGAAAACATTGGACTAAGTCTCCCCGGAGACGTGTTCTACGCAAAGTTCTTCTTCTACAGTGTTAACCCAAACGCAAAGGTGGTTAACCGGTGCCATTTCCGGTCTAGTTTGGGTTATGTTAATATCAATATCGAGATAACGCCGGCGCTTGGACGACGGTGTCCTGGATACAGATGCGTTTTAGGGATCAGACGTGAAGGTCTTTTCATGAAAGATACTAACGAACTGTTTCCTTGGACTCCTTGGCCTCATCGCCATAAAACACTTCAGACCTCCTAGATCTGTTATTATCCAAACTCAGGATGATCTCTAAGTTATTCCTCTGGTATATTACGAGGATGTGTGTCAGTGTGTGTATGCATTTCCTTTTTGTTCTCCCTTGGAAGAATTTTTATTTAGTTAAAAGTCAGCAACAGAAAACAATGCTTAGAGCATTTGGCATCGTCTCCAAAATTCGATTTGAAATCGTTTTCTTGATACGGAGCTCGGCAAACATCTACAAATTTAATAACCACTATGAGAACGTGATAGAAGCACAAATATTAATTGAGCAGCCTCTAAGATAAAATATCATGGAGGAGGTGTCATTCCTTTCCTCGAGCATTTCTTTTATTACTCACTTTACCCTCTTTATATGCGGAGGAGGTTCCACACTTCGACCGTTTGTGTATATGGAATGCGAGTTCTTTTACATTTAAGCAAAGTGATCGCTGAGGGAAAAAGGAACATAAAATTTAGTTACAGAATGACCAAAAATCAAAGATAAAAGATAATCACAAAATATATAGACAATATATTTATAATCCTTTTGCAAAACAAATGGAGTGTTAGTAGAATTGGATTTATAATGATTGTTAGATTTTCAGATTTCATGGTTATTGGTTTATAAATTTTCATATATTTACTAAAATCTAATGTTATTTTATTTCTTATTGATAGAATAAGATTTATCTACACATATTTCTTAAAATTAAATATATTTTCTTTTAAATCAAACTAGGGTATCCTCTGATATATGGTAGAATTCAAACTAATTCTTTAACGAAGTGTTCCCTCTATTCGGATATTCAAACAAGATCAAAAATATGGTTTCATATCTTGCGTAAACACACGAGTTTAGTGTTGTGAGCTTTACTTCAAACCGGGGTCGCTTACCTTTGTAAAATCTGCCTACGGGTAGACCATTTTTGTGTGATTTAAATTACAAATATTTACAAAAAAAAAAGAAGAAGAAGAAGAAGACGATTATTATAATTGTGACGTTTAATACATGGGTTGTAATATGCACAATCACCATAAAACACTTCAGACCTCCTAGATCAGTTATTATCCAAACTCTACGTTTAGAATTTGTCAACGTCTCTATTTTTATCTATATTTTGGATTAAGCAGGAAAATCAATCTCGTTTAATTATGTCAATCAAGATGACCTCATCCTTTTTTGATAGCTTGATTATTTAAAATTCGGATACACATACCTAAATAATTTGAAATTATTGTTCTCTAAACCTAGGATAATTAATTTTGTTATTTTCAATGTTAAGATTTTAGGTTTTCCCCTAATACCTACTTCCTTTAACGTCCGATGTTACAAGCTCTAGCGCCACTAACATAGACGTGTACTATGTACAAGATGTATCATGTATGTATCACTAGAAAATATTGTTAGAAGTTATAACAAAAATGTAGCTAGTTTTCGTTTTTAACGTGTGGTATAACAAATCAATTGGTATCACTAATTACTACGTTGTTGTATTATTATCCAATAATAGACACTCGAGTGGTTATCTCGTTAGTACCTACAAAACAAATTTTCTTGTATAACTTTTTGTATCCTCTCGTAAATATATAAAAGCAAAAGGAAATGAAAATATCATAACGTGTAAAAAAATCAATAGGAAATCAGAACTCGATCGCGAGTAACTTTACAAGAAAATAAGAAAAAGAAGAGAAATGAAAGGAGACTATAGCATTGCCAAGAACGCTACCGTCTGGTGCCTTGTATTGCAAGTCATCATACTCCATGTAGAATCCATAGAAGTTGGAGATGTGAGTTTCTCTATAGTGATGAAAAATGAAATGTATGGCTTAAAACGTCCATCAGTTGTCTACCGGTGTAAGTCATCCGAAAAATCTCTCCGGTGGCGCAGATCGCATCCCAAAACGGAACATTCATGGGATTTTGATGTACCGCCGTTTGGAAACGGCGTGGTGATTCACCTATGCCATTTCCTGTCAAGCCAAGGGACAGCGCATGTCGAGATCAGGACGTTGTCGATGACATCTATGTTGTGCGGAGGACATGTGTGTAAATACGTCAATCAAGATGACCTCATCCTTTATTGATAGCTTGATTATTTAAAATTCGGATACACATACCTAAATAATTTGATATTATTGTTCTCTAAACCTAGGATAATTTTGTTATTTTCAATGTTAAGATTTTTAGGTTTTACCCTAATAACTACTTCCTTTAACGTCCGATGGTACAAGCTCTAGCGCCACTGACATAGATGTGTACAATATGTATCATGTATGTATCACTAGGAAATATTGTTAGAAGTTATAACAAAAATGTAGTTTTCGTTTTTAACGTGTGGTGTAACAAATCAATTGGTATCACTAATTACTACATTGTTGTATTTTTATTATCCAACAATAGACACTGGATTGGTTATCTCGTTAGTAGCTACAAAACCAATTTTCTTCCATAACTTTTCGTATCCTTTCGTAAATATATAAAAGCAAAAGGAAATGAAAATATCATAACGTGTAAAAAAATCAATAGGAAATCAGAACTCGATCGCGAGTAACTTTACAAGAAAATAAGAAAAAAAATGAAAGGAGACTATAGCATTGCCAAGAACGCTACCGTCTGGTGCCTTGTATTGCAAGTCATCATACTCCATGTAGAATCCATAGAAGTTGGAGATGTGAGTTTCTCTATAGTGATGAAAAATGAAATGTATGGCTTGAAACGTCCATCAGTTGTCTACCGGTGTAAGTCATCCGAAAAATCTCTCCGGTGGCGCAGATCGCATCCCAAAACGGAACATTCATGGGATTTTGATGTACCGCCGTTTGGAAACGGCGTGGTGATTCACCTATGCCATTTCCTGTCAAGCCAAGGGACAGCGCATGTCGAGATCAGGACGTTGTCGATGACATCTATGTTGTGCGGAGGACATGTGTGTAAATACGTCATCAAGCCGAACGGTATATATTTCGTTGGTTTTGAGACGTACTATCCGCACAACATTTTGTTAAGGTTTCTAGAGTTGGTGAGGCCTGTTGAAAAGCTTGTCGAGCCATGGAAGGCGTGGTCTCCGCGACAGTTAAAAGCTTTACGAGAACGCAATCGCACCAGGTCAAGCGATGACAAAGATTACGATGATGACGACAAGGAAAAGGACCATTAGGTATAGAACACATCATTTCTGCCAATGACACTTGCCACAATAGCAAAACTATATTAAAAAAAAAAGAGAGACGAAAGAGATGATGATGAATATAGTAGTTAATATTCTTTATGTGATATGTACAAAACTACCGGTAAAGACTTCTGCCTTAAAGGTATAGATGTTATTTCGAGTTTCAAGCAGCTACGAGAGAAAAGAGGGAAAAAGACATTTAGCAATTGTTCTTGTTCTTGCTCCAAAGAAATTACAAATCTTGGTCCAGAATTTCTTGAGAAAAAAAATATTCATTTTTAAACATTATCTGGCTCTACAATGACAGATCGCTTTCGGTTTACTTTTTGATAAGGAAACCTCTCTATTTGTGTTCAATTTTTTCTTAACCTACTTCAATAATAATTGTGTCTTCCATAATTTGGATAGTTAAACATTATATGGCTCTTAAATCAATCAATGCTAGCGAGTGTAAGAGCTAGATAATCTGGAACAAAAGTTTAAATTATATATTATATTGTTATTATAGTTACAAAAAAGTTACAAATGCATGTTATAGTAATTTTTTTACCAGGAGACAATATTATTTTTGTAAAAGTCAAAAGTGATCGACAATTAATCATAATGGAAAAAGATTAAACAAATGAATGGGTTAACTTCACACTGCAAAAATACAAATAGCTCATGCAAATAATTAATTTTATTTTGCTGAGAAAAAAAATTAAAATTCCAAAAAATAATGATACAAATACCTCATTAAAAACATCAAAACCATGTTATAACACAACAGTAGTGCTGGAATCTTAATGTTTTAGGACATTGCAAATGTCTTTTCCTGAGACATTAATTGTTACCGCCTCATAACAACCCCCACCAAGGTTTGCTGGTGGGAGGAGGAGGAGCCTTCCTGTAGTAGAAGGCTCTGTAAGCTTGAGGAGAAGGAGTAGCTTTCAAAGGTGGAACGATCGGAGCGGGAGGAGGAGAAGAATATATTGGAGCTGGAGGAGGAAGAGCAACAGGAGGGGGATAAGTAACCGGAGTAGGAGGAGGAAGAGTAACCGGAGGAGAATAAACCGGAGCTGGAGGAGGAGGAGGAGAATAAACCGGAGTTGGAGGAGGAGGAGGAGGAGTAACCGGAGGAGAATAAACCGGAGTAGGAGGTGGAAGAGTAACCGGAGGAGAATAAATCGGTGATGGAGGAGGAGAATATGCAGGCTGGTAGTTAGTGGGAGTTTGCAAGAGTTTTCTGTTGTTGGCTTCAGCAAATGTCAATAAGATTGCCAAGATAAATACTGAGGTGAAGGAAAGATTTAGAGACACCATTTTGAGGTTAATGTTAAGATCCTTACACTTACTTATGTTTATAGGTTATATATAGTCCATCGAAGTTGTCTTAGAGGCTTCCCACTAACTTTAGGATTTATTCAAGATCTAAGTTTTCAAATATATTTTAGCATTTACACCCAAAAAAGTATTATATTAGCCGGCGGTTTTGCTTGCTGTTCGCATTTTAAATTTCTCTTTTGTTTGTTGAGGCCTTCCTCTAATTAGTATATGCTTTGCTTCATTCTTAAGCAGTGTTATTTACTATTATATTATATTTTCTGGATTATCAAATTTACAAATTATTCCGCTAGTAGCTTATATATAAATAATGTTGACCTTTTAAGACGTGTTGTAAACTATTTCGCTGGTTGCTTAATATTTCCAATATTTTTGTCATTTGGGAGAAAAGACTAAAAATTTATATTCACTCTTATAGTTAGAAACTTAAAACAACCTGTTTGCAAATATACTGTTCAAACAAAAAAAGTAATAAAATGTGGATGTTGGAGAATGACTTGTTCCTCCCCTTGACCCGTGGCAATCCTTAGGCGTTACAATTTCTAAAAATAGTAAGTTTTGTAGAAACACTATCTATGTCCCAAAAATCAAAACAAAAAGATTGAGTGGGCAAAAAATAAAGAACAGAAACAGAGTTACACATATGGGGTCAAAAAAGATTCCCCAAACCCTCAACGGGAAATTTTCTCTTGTACTTATCATCACCATAATGACGGTGACTCACTCCCATGGATTTCAACTAGAGATCAAGAACGAGCTCTCAGGTCGGTACAGGAGGCTTATGTACAAATGCTGGTCCCGCGACAACGATCTAGGGTGGCGAGAAAACTGGCCAGATCAACACAAGGAATGGTCCTTTGCCATGTCGCTATTCCACACCTTCTTCTACTGCAACTTTCATACAGGATACGGACGTGTGGACAAGCAGCTAGTTGCGTCGTGGGATACGAAAGAGCCCTGTGGGGACAGGGACAAATGCACTTGGGTCGTTAAGAAGGATGGACTCTACTTGAGACAGTGGAAGACCAAATTTTTTAGTAACAAGTATGGTAATGAGAGGTGGAATGAGTATGTCGAACATGATGTCCTCCAGAAAGCTTGGAGCTAATTAAAAATTTCACGATGTTGATCAGTACGAAGATTGTAACAATGTCGTGATTTTCGTCTCTGTATGTTGTTATTCGTCTTAATAAAACCTAAAAATATAATGTAACTTTATAAATGGTGAAAATGAGAAAAACGTATCTGTAATGATGTTTTGTTGTTTACTATAAACAAATTCTATAGCTGGGTATTGTACATTATCATTTATCAATGAATACAGTTTCTGCATGATAATCGTCAAAGAAGCTAAGTGGAATTGATATAATACTAATTTACTCTAATAATTATGTTTATAGCACTTGATTAATATAGTGAACTTATTTTTGGAAAATGTTAAAGGCGAAAAAATGTTTAATGTTCTGGATAGTTATTAATTTTACAAAATTATGCTATAAAATATGATATATCATTCATTTAAACATAACGTTTGAAACTTTTCAACCTGTGATAAAAGTCTCAAAGAGGATGATGACGATGGTCAAAGTTTCTGAAACAGCACATTTTATTTTTCAACCTTGGGGATTTGCTCTCTGTTTTATCTCCAAAAATAGATGAAAATAGCTTCTAGTACTTCTATATTTAGAAGCGGCAGCAGTCAGTAACGATCTAATTACCATATAATGGACATTTATATAACTCGGTTACACATTCACGTGTAACAATTTGTTCCGTAAGCCTCAAGACTCAACGAAAACAATATTTAAGAAACACATATCAATCGTTTGAATCCAAATGGGGAGAAACCAAGCCTGGTGCTTCTTCATGGCAGCGGCTGTGGTCGCAGCATTGTTACCAGCACCAACCATGGCGGGTCGTCTAGAGCTAAAGAACGAAATCTCGGGGGTGACCGGTGTCCGGAAAGCGAAGCTGGCCGTGCGGTGCTGGTCGAACGAGGACGACCTAGGGTGGGATATGCTAAAGCCAATGCAGTCACGGATATGGAAGTTCACGACAATGAACATGTGGCCGTTCCAGAAAACTGAGTTCCGGTGCCAGTTTCGTAGCGGGTTTGGAACAACGAGCCAAGACGTTGTGACGGTGTTCTCTGTCCAGAGCGGGTTCCGGAAAGAGTGTGGAGACGGAGGAGACGAGTGCATTTGGGTAGCGAAGAGAGACGGTTTCTATCAAAGAAGGATCGTAAGGGATGCGAATGATCGTAAGAGCTTTGTTGATATACTCAGAAGCAAATGGGTTTGGAAATGGTGATTTGTTTCAATCTTTAATCAATAAGCACTAAACTACATGTTTAGATCTGATTGATCAATATTTCTTTATTCATTTTTTCTAACCTCTTTGTGTTAGACTCGGACGATAGTATCTTGATTCTTGAGGGAGATAATATTGATGGAGTTATATATAAATACACATATACATGAAGATTAATATTCAAAAAAAAAACGATACTTTAGAGAAAGCAGTAACATTAATTATTTCTTAAATTAAAAAACAAATTTACGTGATCTCTAATACTGAGTTGTAAGAACACCCACATTGCAAGTTTTTAGTAAGTTCTTTAAAATTTAAAATAACAATAAAGAATAAAATTTTTGGTTGATATTTCAAATTTGACAAACTTTACTCAATACTAAAATAATTCTGAAGAAAATTATCAAGATACTTGCAATATAGATGCTCATCTAGAGCTTTCATAAATTGCAAGTTTGCTTAGAT